>CM054944.1:21111579-21135390 GCA_029168755.2 Tillandsia fasciculata | reverse complement strand
AGTATATATATATATATATATATATTATATATATATATATATATTACTAGGGCTTATATATTTTCAAAAGTACGAGCCTAAATATGCTTGTAAATTTTTTACCAGGATTTGCATTGAGATTTGTAATATTTACTTTTTTTTTCTCTCTCTTTAGTTTACTTTACAAAAGCACAAATCCAATGATAAAAAATTTACAAGCATGATTTGATTTGTGTTTTTAAAAGTATATAAGCTCTACTAAATATATATATATTATAGATATTATATATATTATATATATATATATATATATAATATATATATATATATTATATATATGAGTCCAGCTGGGAATGCTATCAATAACATTAAGCAATTAGTGCTACTAATTTTTTTACCATTAGATCTATCTTTTTGATTATTTTCATCCCTTCAATTATACTATTCAGCCAATCACCCACTAAATCTTAGGAGATCACTATCATCCTAACCGCAAATCGCTTAATTTAAGGGCTAAAATCTTGATAGCACCAATGAACACACACACACAACCAATCACCCACTAAATCTTAGGAGACCACTATCATCCTACCGTAAATCGCTTAATTTAAGAGCTAAAATCTTGATAGCACCAATGAATACACACACATATATAGAATTGAGCTCTTATGCTTGTAAAAGCACCAAGTTATTTATGCTTGTGAGTTTTTTATTCTTGGATGTAGGAATGTGCGGTTATGATGATGGTGGGCCCCTTGGGTTTAGTGGGTGGTTGGTGGAATAGTTCGATCTAAGGAATATAATTAATCAAATGATTAGATCTAACGGTAGAAAACTTACAAGCACGAATTGCTTGGTGCTTGTACAAGCACAGTAGCCGAATTCCACCAACCACCCACTAAACCCAAGGGGCCCACCATCATCCTAACCGCATATTCCTACATCCAAAGATAAAAAACTCACAAATACAAATAACTTGGTCCTTTTACAAGCATAAGAGCTCAATTATATATATATATATATATATAATATATATATATATATATATATTAATCAGATTTTTTTTCTTAAATGATATATGCCGAAATGCATCTATGCAAATATTCAAATTTTTAAATAAAAAAATAATTTTTTTCCCACTTCTTGGAGATAAAAACAATTCCTACTCACCCATATATATATATATATATTTTTATTTTCAAGTAAAACCAAACGATAAAGACAAACAGAGTTGATAGATTCCATCAAGAGTCAAATTAATCAAATAAGCATTCAAGTGACAAATATACATCTTGGAACAATATGACAGATAATAAATGATCACTTCTCAGGGTGTAACACAAGTTTTAAGTGTTATATAATAAAATAGAAATTATTTCTAACAAAGTAGGTATATATACATCGTAAATTTTATCAAATTTATTGCTGCGTGAATATTAGTCATATTAATTAATGCTCGCTTATATTTCTTCAATAATAATATACTATTTATCTTTGAATTAAAATTGCTCGAATCCTTCTAATCTTTGAGTTGTAGCTGTTAGAGCGTAATAAATAATTAAAATTTGTTTGTGATTAATTATTTAATAATATTATAATTAAATAAAATTATAAAATTTACTGTTTAAATATTATAAAAATTTTAAAAATTGTTGAAGAAGAAAATCGAATAAAATTCATCTGAAAGCAAAAATTTTAAAAATTATTGAAGAAGAAAATTAATCTAAAAATGTGTGAGGCACCGCTTTTCTAAAACATATTTTTGTACTTTATGCGGACTAATCGAAAATGATGTTCTAAGTTACAATCGAAACTTTTTTTTTTTTTTTAAAGCTTGATTGTAATTCAAATTAACGGAGACTCTTTCAATATCCGATAATAAAAAATTACTAAGTAAAAAAACATCTATTAAATAAAATTTTCTTTCCGACTTCTCTTTTTCTACTAGGTTTATGTTTATTTTTGTATCGAAATATTAGACAAAATTTAGATAGAAATATTTAGACAATATTATGTTTTTGTTTGTTATCTAAATATTTAGACAATATTTTCTACCAGGACGTTGGGGTCCCAATATTCAAATCCTCCTACTTAGTCCCTCTAATTAGCCAATAGCCAATAGAAGGAAATGTGAAATAACCAGACATAAATGCGTTAGATTTTATTAATTTATTTATAATTTAACATATGATTTTGACCTTTGAATTTGTTGGGTGGCCCAATATGAATGAATTCTGTCTGGAAATTCAAATCTTAGCTCACCATATATGGTATTTAATCTTATATTAAAAATTTATTATTTATGATAGTTATATTTATATTTTTACTTTCTTGAGTATATTGGTTCTCAGAAAGTGAGAGTTGCGGCTTTTTCTAAAGACATGAACCGGGTCGGGCGGTGGTGCGGACGAATCTTAATCCTGTTCTTTTTTTATTTACTATTTTATTTTTATCTTAATCATACCTTGAAAAATGGCTTATCGAGCTATCTAAGAGCCTTATCTTGGGAAGTGCCTACTGGGCTGTCCAAGAGTCTTCTCGATAAGGTCCAACGGCTAACCCGAGATCTAGCCGTTGAACCCCGCCTAGAATTGGGCTACTGTGGGCTCTATTTATATAGAGCAAGAGTTTGGTTAAGAGAGATATATTTCTGAATTACAGTATAATATACTTATACATTGAGTTTTACTTTATACCTTATATACTGAGCTTTATTTTTTGTTGGATCTCTGAAAGTCGACGGATTCGTTCTGCACCATTCCGGATTCGTGCTGACGGGATGGACAGTAGTCGTTGTATCGTTAGGAGTGATTACCGGAATCTCGCACGTGGAAGGACAATTTTGTTTTTAGGAAAGTGTATCGTACGTCTTGACCTACAGGTTTCATCTAATCCTTACTGTCTATTTTTTTTTTAAAGTATACTAGTAATTTCCATCCAAACATATAAATTCATATTTTGAATTTAATTATTTTAAATTAATATTTTATTAAAAAAAATTATAAAAAATATTTTTTTAACAAAATACATAATAATAAATAATAAATAAATAAAAAATAAATTAAAAAATAATAATAATAATTTTTCTTTCCGCTTTCGGAGACCGATGTGGCTCTTATCAAGGTTTCCTGTGGTATTCTAGATTCGGCAGTTGGCCCCCCTCTTGTCTCGCCTGCTAGCAGAAGCGTGGTTGTTTGTCCTGTGGCGGTGGATGCAGCTGGTCTGTAGCGCGATGGAGGGACCTCGGGGGTCCTTAGTGGGGTTTGCTTCTGTTAGTTTTTTATGGCTAGGAATCGTGTCTTCCGCTTCCTGTCTTGGAATGTTCGGGGCTTAAACGATCATTCTAAATGCTCTTCTATCTTGCCTCTTATTCGGAATAGTAAATGCTGTGTGGTGTGCCTTCAAGAGACTAAGTTAGCTTCCACTTCTGTAGCTAACCTTCGCTCTGTGTGTGGTTTCTTCCTGTGCGATTACCGTACTCTTGATGCTGTTGGTACCAGAGGTGGCCTCCTTACAGCTTGGAATTCGGTTCTTTTCGACTGTCTTGCCGACTGGATAGGGTCTTATTCGCTGAATGTGGTTCTCAGGAGGAAGGCAGATAACTTGTTGGTTTTGATCTCGAACATTTACGGTCCAACTGGTGGTCACTGTAAGGAGGATTTCTTTTTGGAGTTACTTGATATCAGTAGCCTTTCTCCGAACACTCGGATTGCTCTCGGTGACTTCAATGTTCTTCTTTCGATTCAGGACAAGAACGACACGCCCTCGAATGTTTCTGATATTCTCCGGTTTAGGGGGGTTATTAACAGGATGGGCCTCTCTGATCTCCCTCTTTTGAATCGCTCCTACACTTGGACTAATGGCAGGAGAAACCCTACTCTTGAGCGTCTTGATCGAGCTTTCATCTCGCATGGTTGGTTCTCCTCCTTTCCTAACACCACTCTGAGGGCGCTCCCTCGTCCAAGGTCAGATCATTCACCTTTGGTTGTCACTGCCTTCTCTTTCATTCCCTCTGCTTCACTGTTTAGATTCGAATCCTACTGGCTTCGCTATCCTGCTCTCTCGAGGGTTGTCTTTGATGCCTGGAATTCTGTGCCGCCTGGCTTGGAGCCCTTGTCTAGTTTCGCTGCGAAAGTCAATAATGCTCGACTGGCCCTTCGTTCTTGGAGTACGGGTCTTTCGTCCGCGGTTAAAAAACAATGTGACTGCTGTCTCTTTTGGATAGAGTGGCTTGATAAAGCTGAAGAAGGTAGGTCTCTGAACGCATTCGAGCGCTCTTTGAGGCCTCAGCTTAAGGTCAGGTATGAGGAACTTTGTCTTCAGGAGGAATTAAAATGGAAACAACGCTCTCGGATTAATTGGTTAAAAGCGGGGGATTCCAACTCGAAGTTCTTTCATCGCAAAGCTAACTGCCGCAGGATTAGAAACCGTATCTCTTGTCTCTCGGTTGGCAACTCCCCTCTTTCTTCGCACCAGGACATCGCCACCTATTTACTCTCATTTTCCAGTGAGCAGCTGAGAGGGGGGGATCACACTCCTAGGTCTTCGATTAATTTCCAGTTTCTTTACCAGGCTGCTTCCACAGACCTCTCATCCCTTCTGTCGCCTTTCACTTTAGAGGAGGTTAAAGCTGCTGTGTTTTCTTCAGCTCCGGAGAAGGCCCCGGGGCCGGACGGTTTCCTTTTTCTTTTCTACCAGCGTTTTTGGGGCATTCTCCATCAGGATATTATGGGTGTCTTCGAGGGCTTCTATAATGGCTCCATCAGCCTTACTAGCATTAATTCTAGTTGGATTTGCCCTATCCCTAAGAAGTCTGTGGTCTCGTCAGCTAGGGACCTCCGCCCGATCAGTCTTGTTCACAGCTTGCCTAAGCTCATCTCGAAAGTGTTGGCCTCGCGGTTGCAAGGGCGTCTACATCTCTTGATCAATTCTTTTCAGACTGCGTTCATCAAGGGGCAACATCTTCTCGATAACTTTTATTGTGCCCAGTTTATGATTCATCACCTTCATTCCACCAAGTCTCAGGCAGCTTTGCTAAAAATAGACTACGAAATAGCCTTCGATCACATAAATTGGACCCTTGTAAGAAAGCTACTTTTGGCGCGAGGTTTCGTTGATCGTTGGATACGTTGGATCGACGAACTGCTCTCGACGGCCTCCGCGGCGGTATTACTTAATGGTGTTCCGGGCAAGTCATTCAACTGCACGCGAGGGCTCCGCCAAGGAGATCCTCTATCCCCTCTTCTCTTCATTCTTTGTATTGATGTACTGTTCAACATGATGCAGTTAGCGACAAACGCAGACCTTTTACCGTCTGTTGGCGTTGGGGACTTCAAGATCCATTCACTACAATTCGCGGACGACTTGCTCCTTTTCGTCGATGGATCCTTGAGGTCGGCGGCAACAATCATGCTGATCCTGAACTCCTTCTCGGAGAACTCGGGTCTCAAGATTAAACTATGACAAAAGCTCTCTTATTCCTATCAATTTGTCTTTCGAACAGACGACGGATTTGGCTAATTTCTTTGGCTGCCCCGCTCAAGCTTTCCCCCTTAAGTATTTAGGTCTCCCCCTCTCTCCCCGTAAGCTGTGTAAATTGGATTACCTTCCCGTTATCGAGAAATTAGATTTGTCGATTAGCGGGTTGGAAGGGCCTCATGCTATCGAGGGGCGGGCGTCTGGTCCTTCTCAATTCGGTTCTATCAGGTATCCCTTCTTTCTTTTGTTCTGCGTTCCGGCTTCCGAAGTGGGTTTCCTGTGCTATTGACAAAATCCGAAGGAGTTTCTTCTAGAAGGGTAGGAAGCTAACAAATGGCTTCCATTGCTTAGTTTCTTGGGACATAGTCTGTCGCCCCAAAGTGCACGGAGGTCTCGGCATCAGACAGCTTCAACCGATGAACTAAGCCCTCCTCATGAAGGGGCTCTGGAAATTTTATAGTTCCCCTTGGTTACCATGGGTTCAGATTTTACAGTCCAAACACTACAAACATAGACCGCTTTCGCTAACCAACAGGTTCCCGTCTGGCTGCTCGCCGATTTGGAAGGACATTCTCCGTCTTGATCTTGCTTTTTCTACCTCGGTCAGCTTCTCCCTCGGTAACGGGCAGTCTTAGTCGTTTTGGAACGCTCGCTGGGCTGGCGAGTTTGCTCTGCGAAACCTCCTCCCTAAACTGCATGCAGCGGCGGCATTCAATCACCTCTCCGTCTCAACTTGGCTGCACAGGTACTCTGGCAATCTCGTTTCGGCTTTTAATCATCCTTTCTCTATCATAGAACTGGGAGAGTTTCATCAACTCGGGGCTTTGCTAGCTAATTCTTCGCTCTCCTACTCTGATGACTCTCCTACTTGGCGTTGGAACAAGAAGGGTATCTTCTCTACCTTGAGCGCTTACTATTTCTTGACGTTTAGCGGTGTTACTGATTGCAATAACCTTTTCCTTTGGAACCTCATGGCCCCACTCCGGGTTAAAATTTTTCTTTGGTTAGCCGCGAGAAATAGAGTTTTGACAGCAGATACGCTTGCTAAGCGTGGTTGGCACGGACCTACCATGTGATGACCCAGATCTCCGCAGAGCTGCTACAGTACGTTGGGGTGACCATTGGAGGCCTACATGGTGTGTTGGAGGTGTTTGTGGCATAATTGGACATAAGTGTTGGACATCGGACTTATATGGACCCTGTGAGTGATCAGAGGACCCCGTGGAGGGTTTAGAAGTGGTTTCGCGCGAATCGGATATTTATATTGGGCTCCGCACGAAGTTTGGACTAAGAACGCATTTCCGGGTGCCTTCGGCAATTTTTAGAGTTGGAATTTGGCGAAACGGACGTCAAATTCGGATTCAGCGCGCGAAAACGGTCAAGATGGACTACCCACTTGTCAAATCGGAGCTCGGGTTACTGTTTCAGCCGGAACAGTGCTTCCGGCGATCGCCGGCGGCGGCGGGCAGCGCGCAGCGCGCGGGCAGGGGCGCGGGCAGGCGCGCGGTCCACGCGCAGGCGTGCACCAGAGCGGGGTGCCACGTGGCGTGTCTGGATTGGCTGGTTCACTGGTCCCGGTCTACGGAGTTGTGCGGTGCACGGTGGACTGGGCGGGTAAACACGTGGCATCATTCTATTGGTTCGGTTCACGAAGTCGGGTGCACCGGGTGCAGTGAGCGAGAGGGTGGACACGTGGCGCGCGGGGATTGGCGCGCCACTGTGCGTGGCAGGCGCGGGCGGTGCGCGGTGCACGGTGGACCGGGGCGCGCCACGTGGCGGCCTCGTATTAGTTCGGTGTTTGAGGTTGTTGTGCACCGGGTTCAGAGAAATTATGGCGTTGACACGTGGCGTTTGGGGATTGGCCGGTCTACTGTGCGCGTACGGGCGGCAGGCGGCGGGGCAGGCGGCAGGCGCGGCAGGCGGCGTGGCAGCGGCCGGCGGGCGTGGCGGCCACGGCGCCGACATGGCGCACGCGTGCGCCACGTGGCGGCCGCCTATTGGCCAGCGCCAACGGCCCCGTTGACCAAGGTTGGCCACGTGGCGCGTGGGGAGCGGTCGGATCCGCCGTTTGGTGTTCTGGGACACGTGTCGGTGCGTGGAGCGGGTTGGACGGTCGTGCGGTCCGACCGGATCGCGTGCGGGGAGTGGGTCGGGCCGGGCCGAGTTACTGTGCGCGCCCGAAAGTGTGGGCCGGGCCGCACTGTTTGCGCCCGAATCTTTCGGGCGCCCGAAAAAAGGACCCATTGGTCATTTTGGAATTCTTTTGAGTGGGCCTATTTATACCCCCTCCTCTCCCTCTTTCTCACCTTTTTCGAGCTTTAGAGAGGGAATGAGAGGGAGAGATCTATATGAAAGTTGTTCCCCTTGGTGCCCTTGATCTCTTGGTGGATTCTCAGAATATCTGGAAGCTCGGCAACGGCGATAACATTTTTACAGTTCGCCTCGGTTTTCCCCCATTTTGGCCCATTACCGTCGCAGATTATTCAAAAATTCACTGTGAGCAAACCAGGAGGAGTTTTTGGACGATTTCTTCGACAGCGTGTTCCTAAGAGGTAAGGCTTCGATTTTTGTGTTGATCGCTTCGCTCCGTTTCGCACTTTTGGCACGTTTCCCGAGGCATCTTTGACCCCCATTTTTCTGTGGTGGATTTTGGACAGCACCAACTTGCCGATTTTATATCTCGGCCTAGGAACATCGGATCGAGGCGATTCAAGAGTCGATTTTGATCTACTCGTCGCGAGGAACACAGTGGTGATTTTTCTGGGATTTTAGGAAATTGTTTCGAAGGTGATAATCACTGTTTTCTCAGTGAACAGTGCACAGTTTTAGCACAGTTTTCAGTGTGGTGTACCCCTCTTGCCGAATTTTTATCTTGACTTACCGATCTCAGTTTTGGGTGTACAAGGTACCGTTACGAAGCTATCGTCGCGAGGATCGCCGTGATATTTTTCTTGGAATTTTCTGGGCACTTTCTACAGGTGATAATTTAACAGTTCTGGGACTGTTGTTGTATGTATTTGTAAGAGCACTATTTGGGAGCCTAAGTGTATTTAGTGGACTTTGTGTTGTGCCAGGAGTGTTTCGGGTGTACTGTTCTTGTTGGAGCGCAGGATTGGAGTTTTTGGTATTTTCAGCTGTGTGGACCCGGACAGTTAGCGCTTCAGGTGGGTGGTTGTTGCATGCCTCTACACCTGGCTTACTTACTAAGTTTATTAGAAAACCCCACTTTTGAGCATGTTGGTTGAATATTATGCATGATTGCCTGATATAAATGTGAGCCTATCATCTGAGATTAATTTTGTGAATATAGCATGTTGGGGACATTATGGGAATAATACTTCTGTTGGAACATGATCATTGGAATAATTTATTAGTGATGATTAATATGCTACACTAGCACCTAGATTTATGAAAGTGGATTAAATGATTAATTGTCAGGACATAATGACACATCAATGTGCGGGTGCCACTGTGAGAGTTATTATGGATCAGGGATTATTTACATGTGTAGTTGACCGATGATGTTAGTATGATGGACATATATATGTGGATTTATTATTTGTTACACCTGCAAAACTGTTATTTGCTATTCTCCATTTCTTATTGCCTGAGGACTTTTGCATGCTTATTTGGACATCTAGATAGGCCACTATTTTATTGCTACACTATCATATTGGGATTTGACTTAGGAGAAACCATGATTGCTTTCTTTCTCCTTTTCCTTTAGACTTTTGAGTCATGTTGCTCGGGTTCGAGCAGAGGTTTGGGATAGTGTAGCTGGGACCTGAGGGTCAGTGATAGAGTGTACCTGATGTTGGATTGTGGGTTTTTGCGGCAACCGCGGACAGTAGGCGGTTGACCAGATCTTGGTTATTTCACCCAATTGTGGGTTGGGGGTTATTGCTGTCACGCCCCGGAACCCGGGCTCGTCTACAGATCCGCCGTACACACGGAATTTTCCGCGTACACGAAGCGCTGGTAACTAAAAGAGCATAATACAGAGCTGAAATAGAAGAACCACATAGTATCTCAGACTGGAACTACAAATACAGCTGTAATATGTACAATAATCTCCCAGCTCACTAAAATAATACAACCAGCTGGCGGAAGCCAGACCCAAAATAAAAGGAGAATCTCACAGTCTGAGTGGGGGGTACAACGTCTATCTACAGCTCTCAGTCTCCCAGGAGATCTATCTATTCAGCGATCCCCTTACCTCGATCAGCTGCCGATGGCCTAGCAGCTCCTGCAGATGACTCTGCAAAATAAAGGAGAAGAAAGAAACAGAAAACAATAATGGGGGTGAGAACTACCAGATAAACCAGCAGCCTCCCCTAGTGGGTAAAACCTCAACTCTGACGCACCCACTAGGACTACTAGAGGCAAAAAGGGGAAGTGGTAGATACAAAAGATGCTGAAACAGGAAAACTATCACTATCATGCTGTCAAAACTGTATGCATGCATCAGAAATAGTATCTGACCAAATAAACCCAATCTAGTCACCAGTAACAACTGGTATTGCCTGCTCAGCGGAATCTGCACACACGGCTCGAAACCGCGGGATCGGCTCACACGGCTCGCATCCCAACATAAGTATCAGACCGGCACACACGGCTGGGTCCGAGAAAGCACACCTCCGGAGTGGCACTCGAGGGGAGCGACCCACACGAGTAAAATATCTCTGTCATCAGTATCACAAGTATCTCTGTAGCACATGTCTCAATATAGCAGGACTGGATCATAACCATGATCAAAGTGGGAAACTCCATCCACTATAGAAACCCAATCCCCAACTGATGCAATAAATAAACCAAACTCAACCCCAATCTGATGCAAGGATAAACATCTGGTCAACCGCCTACTGTCCGCGGTCACCGCAATACCCCACAAGTCCACAATCTAGCACAACCTTGGCTACACTATCCCAAACCCCTGCTCACACTTGAGCAACAACATATGAATGCAAAGGACAACAATAAAACATGTTCAAATCCCAATATGATAGTGTAGCAATGAATAGTGGCCTTACCTGATGTCCGGGCATGCATGCAACTGTCTTTATTTTTAAAAGTTGTAAAATAGTGTCAAAGGTTTAAAACAATTGATTTACTGAATAAAAGTCATTTGCATGCGAGATCATAGCCTTTGTCTCAATCACAGTGTCCCAATATAAGTCATCATATCATTTGTGGGGTTATATTAAATTTTAGGGGAGTTTGTCCCAGCGGTCCTTGTCATTTGTCATATTAATTTGTCCCAATGGTTCTCATTAATTGTCCTGTTAGTAGTCCTGTTAGTCCTGTTAGTAGTCCTGTTAGTAGTCCTGTTAGTAGTCCTGTTAGTAGTCCCAATAGTTCTCATCAATATCATGTTACTTTGTCCCAATTGTTCTCGTTAATTGTCATATTTTAGGGGATTTCTAGTAATCCCAGTGAGCTTGTCAAAAATGAGGTAAGCAACAACCGCCCACCTTGAACAGCTCAAACAACACCCCAGGTAGTCTCCTGGTTGTCCACAGTCCTCAAATCCTGCAAATCAGCGCTCCCGGTAAAATAACTCCTAAAAAGTACAATATTTGCTGTTTTTCAGACAGCACGGGAAAAGAGGAATTTTTCACCTCTAAAATGAGCTCCTAAAATCCCATAAAAATCACGGTTGCGTTCCTCGCGAAGAGTAGATCAAAATCGACTCTTAAAACGCCTCGATCTGACGCTCCTACGTCAAGATAAAAATCGGAGAAGTCGGTGCTGTCCAAAAAACATCACAGTAAAAAGGGGGGTCAAAGAGGACCTAAAAACTGTGCCAAAAGTACGAAACGGAGCAAAATGATCAATACGGAAATCGAAGCCCTACCTCTTACGGTCGCGCTGCCGCAAAAATCGTCCAAAAATTCCACCTGGTTAGCCCGCAGTGAATTTTCGACGGAACTGCGACGGGAAATGGGCCTAAAAGAAAAATCGTCGCAGTGCGCCGCGTCGCAGATATCTCACTATCTGTAACTCCTAAATTCCTGAGATTCTAGAGAGAGAAAGAAGAGAGAGAGAGGAACAACTTTTATTAGAGGGAGTTTTCTCTGATTCTCTCTCCTTGGCTCGGAATCCAAGGTGCAAAGAGAGGGGGTGGGGGACCCCTATATAGTGGGCCAAAAGGGAATATTCCCTCACGGAATCCCGATCCAAACACGAAACACCGAAACGAGCCAACCAGGAAGCGCCACGTGTCAACCAAACAGGAAACAGCCTGTGCAGGGCCAACCAGATTTCGCCACGTGGCCACGTGGTCCACGTGATCGGTCCGCGCTCCGGGTTTTCCGGAAAAATGTCGGCCTATAGGAGCGTGCCACGTGTCAACCATCTAGACGCTTCTAGAAGCCGGCCCACCAATGGGATGCTGCCACGTGGCGGAACAGGGATTCCGTGCACCCGGTGCACGCCCATCCATGGACCGCGCACCAGCGCCCCTGCCCGCGCCTGCCCGCGCTGCCCGGCCGCGCCCTCTGCCTTGCTCCGCCCCGCTCCGCTGCCGCGCCGCTGCCCGCCGCCGTGCGCCGCCGCCCGCCGCCGCTCGCCGGCGGCCGCCGCCGGCCGGAACAGTAATTCCGGCCGGCGGTTACTGTTCCGGTGAACAGTACCCTGTGCCGAAAAATTTAAGCGAATATACCGTTTTGACCGTTTTCGCGCGCTGAGTCCAAATACGACGTCCGTTTCGCCAAATTCTCATCCGAAATTTTGCAAAAAGCTCCCGGAAAATCCCATTTGCTCCGATTTTCGCGCAGAGTCTCTTAAAAATATCCAATTTCGTTTCTACAAGCTCCGAAGCACTGTACAAGCTCCCCGCAGTCACTGTTTAATGTTGCACAGTTCCTGCGGGAGTCCGGATCATCACATCCTCCCCCACTAAAAAGAGTTTCGTCCTCGAAACGAGACTCAACAACAATCCTCAGTCCGATGTCTCGAATAAGTAGGGGTGGGCATCCCTCATCTCCGACTCAAGCTCCCATGTAGCCTCGCGCTCGTCATGATTGCCCCATTGAATTTTCACATAGGGAATGGCCCGATTGCGCAATTCTCTCACCTCTCGATCCAGAATTCGCAGTGGGCGCTCCTCATACCTCAAATCCTCGCTGATCTCCAGCGGTGTGAAGTCGATGACGTGCGATGGGTCGAAGACATACTTCCTCAAAGTAGAGACATGAAATACATTATGGACACCAGCAAGCTTCGGAGGAAGTGCAAGTCGGTAGGCAACTGGCCCGATACGCTCCAATATCTCAAAGGGTCCAATGTATCGGGGGCTAAGCTTCCCACGAATGCCGAATCTTCTGATTCCTTTGGACGGCGAGACTTTTAGGAATACATGATCTCCAACCTGAAATTCTAAGTCTCGTCGCCGAACATCGGCATAGCTCCTTTGTCGGCTTTGGGCGGTCTGAAGATGCTTTCGAATCACTCGGACCTTCTCTTCTGCCTCTATCAAGACATCTGGTCCCAAGGTTCGCCTTTCGCCCACGTCACTCCAATAAAGCGGTGATCGACACTTGCGTCCATACAATGCTTCAAACGGAGCCATCTGAATGCTCGCTTGAAAGCTATTGTTGTACGCGAACTCAGCTAAAGATAAGTGTCGAATCCACCCTCCGCCGAAATCCAGGACGCAAGCCCTCAACATGTCCTCCAGGATTTGTATCGTCCGCTCAGATTGCCCATCCGTCTGCGGATGAAAAGCTGTACTGAACCTGAGTTCAGTCCCCAAGGCTGTCTGCAAACTTTTCCAGAAATGCGAAACAAATCTTGGGTCTCTGTCTGATACAATGGAGGCTGGTACTCCATGTAATCTCACTATCTCATCCAGATATAACTGGGCTAGCCGGTCAAGTGGCCACGTAGTCTGCATGGGCAGAAAGTGCGCCGACTTGGTAAGTCGATCCACGACTACCCAGATAGCGTCTGCTCCTCCCTGTGCCCTAGGAAGTCCGACCACGAAATCCATCGTAATGTGGTCCCATTTCCACTGGGGAATTGGGAGACTCTGTAACTTGCCAGCTGGCACTCGATGCTCAGCTTTCACCTGCTGACAAGTTAAACACTGAGCCACAAATCTCCCAACATCCCTTTTCATGCCCTTCCACCAGAAGTGTGCCTTGAGGTCTTTATACATCTTAGTCCCACCAGGATGTAGGGTATAAGGTGTATAATGGGCCTCTCGCAATATCTGCTCTCGGATCTCCGCATCCGCTGGCACACATGCTCGGTTCCTGTACCTCAGTACTCCCGAGGCATCTACTGTAAAGTCCCCAGACTGATTACTCGGAATTTGATCTTTAATCTTGATCAAGTGGGGGTCCTCACTCTGTTTCTCCCTGATCCTGTCCAGCAGAGTGGGCTGCACGACTAAAGATGTCAGTCTAGCAGAGACCCCAGGGGACACAACTTCTATCTCGAGCCGTCTCATCTCCTCTAATAGTGGTGCCTGGTCTGTGATCATCATAGACAAACTTTGCACCGCTCTCCTACTCAAGGCGTCAGCGACCACATTAGCTTTGCCTGGGTGGTAGAGAATATCTACATCATAATCTTTTAATAGCTCTAACCACCTACGCTGCCTCAAATTCAGTTCCTTTTGCGTGAACAGGTATTTTAGGCTCTTGTGGTCGGTGTAGATTTCACAATGCTCTCCATATAGGTAATGACGCCAAAGTTTTAGTGCAAACACTACAGCAGCGAGCTCCAAGTCATGGGTAGGGTAATTCTTCTCGTAATCTTTGAGTTGCCTTGATGCATAAGCAATTACCCTCCCTTCTTGCATCAACACACAACCAAGCCCACTGTGTGATGCGTCGCTGTAGATCACATATCCTTTCCCCATAACAGGGAGGGAAAGGATAGGGGCGGTCATTAATCTATTCTTTAGCTCCTCAAAACTCCTCTGACAATCCTCACTCCAGGTAAACTTTACTCCTTTACGCGTCAAGCGAGTGAGGGGTGTGGAAAGCTTCGCAAAGCCTTCCACAAACCGACGGTAATACCCAGCTAAACCCATAAAGCTACGTACCTCAGAAACCGTCGTCGGTCGGGGCCAATCCCGGACTGCCTCAATTTTCGTCGGGTCTACCGCCACACCTGCGGCGGAAATCACATGGCCCAAGAAAACTACCTCCCGAAGCCAAAACTCGCATTTTGCCAGTTTGGCAAACAACTTCTTCTCTCGCAGAAGTTGCAGCACGATCCTTAAGTGCTCCTCATGCTCCGCATCACTTCGGGAGTAGACCAGGATATCATCAATGAAAACTACCACGAATCGGTCTAAGTATGGTTTGAAGATCCGGTTCATTAAATCCATGAATGCGGCAGGGGCATTAGTTAGCCCAAAAGGCATAACTGTAAACTCATAATGCCCGTACCGTGATCTAAATGCCGTTTTCGGAATATCCTCGGCCTTCACCTTCAACTGGTGGTAACCGGATTGCAGATCTATCTTAGAGAAGACACAAGACCCTTGCAGCTGATCAAAAAGATCATCAATGCGCGGCAAAGGGTACTTGTTCTTGATGGTCACTTTGTTTAATTCCCTATAATCCACACAAAGTCGAAGTGACCCATCTTTCTTCTTCACGAATAGCACCGGCGCTCCCCAAGGCGATACACTCGGCCTAATAAAGCCCTTATCCATTAAATCTTGGAGTTGCGCCTTAAGCTCTCGTAACTCAGCCGGTGCCATCCGGTAAGGAGCCTTTGAGATTGGCGCAGTTCCTGGAACTACGTCAATCACAAACTCAATCTCCCTATCTGGCGGCATGCTAGTCAGCTCAGGTGGAAAAACATCCGGAAACTCGCGGGCAATTGGGATATCCTTGAGTTCCGGCGCCGCCGTAGGCCCCTCAACAACACTAGCCAAAAAGGCTACACACCCTCGACGGATCATCTGCCTCGCTCGGGAAGTCGAAATCATAGAGGCAAAGAAAGCACTCTGACATCCCCGGTATACCAACATCTCCTGGCCTGGCTCTCTAAAAGTGACGGTTCTTGCGGCACAATCAATAGTCGCAAAGTACCGAGCCAGCCAGTCCATTCCGAGGATCACATCGAAGTCCTTCAGCTGTCTCAAGACCAACAGGTCTACTGGCATAATCCAGGACTCGATTTGCATCGGGCAGGACCAACAACACTCTTCCACGTGCAAGGTGTGATCGGGGATCTTAACCTCTAATGCACGTGGTAAAAGTCCTACCTCTAACCCATGTAATGATGCAAATGATTTATTAATAAAAGAATGCGATGCTCCAGTATCAAATAATGTACGAGTCCTAATGCCAGAAAGTAAGGTGATACCTGCCACCACGTGATCTGCTGCCGAAGAGTCCTCTACCTGCGTAGCATACACTCGCCCACTCTGGGCTGGAGGGCGATAATCCGTGGGATAGGAAGAAGATGGTCTGCTTGCTGGAGCATATGGCCGCTGAGCCGTCGACCGTTGCTGTGATGAAGATGGAGCAGATGCTGAAGAGGGGGTGGTGGGGGCCGAAAAGGGGCACGAAGCTTGAATGTGCCCTGGCTGTCCACATCTATAGCAGCGACCCCACCGCTGGTCGCAGGTGTTGGAAAAATGCTGACCTCCGCAGAAAATACAATTACCGGGGGCTCGTGGTTGTCGGGGTTGCTGTTGAGACTGCCGCTGTCGCTGATGCTGCCGCTGCGACCCACGCTGCGACGACTGTGATCTTTGCTGCTGTTGCCGCTTCTGGGATCCACCAGGCCCTCGTCGCTCGGTCCGTCCTTGGCCGGGGAACTGCGGCTGCGGCGGTCGTGGCGGCCTCCACGAACTAGATTGTCCCCCAACCTCCGGTGCCGGTCGCTTCGCCCCCGGGATCACTACGGGAGCTGGAGCTACCTCCCCCATCACTACCTCCCCGCACTCAACGTAGAGTGCCTGCTCCATCGAGGCCTCCAAGGTCTGCAACCTACGCGAGCGAACCAATTGAAAAAGGTCCCGGCGCAATCCTCGCTCGAACATGTAGATCCGGTGCGCCTCGTCCCTGGCCACGTTCGGTACACATGCCAACAATTGATTGAAATTGGCAATGTACTCGTGTACGGGCCGATCTCCTTGGCGAAGGTTTCTCAACTGCTCCTCCAACCTCTGCCGGACGCTTTCTGGGAAGAAAGCCCCGAGAAGGAGATTGCGGAACTCCGCCCAGGCCAAGAGCTGAGCCCCAGGCGGACCCGCCGGTCGAACACGCCGCCACCAAGCTTCGGCGTTGTGTTCCAAAAAGTTCGTCGCCAATATCACCTGATATCGCTCCTCGATAAACAACGTCTCAAAACGTCGCTCCATTGCCGTGATCCACGACTCTGCCTCCCACGGCTCAGTATTTTGCCCCGAAAAATGGGGCGGGTCAAATTTGCGGAACCTTATCAACAAGTCCACCAATCCCCGCTGCTCTGCCGGTGTAAGAGATCCCGTCAACCCAGACGGTTGTCCACCAGTACCCCGAGCAATAGGGGATGCCGGGGTCACCGGTACAACTGGAGGATTCACAGCAGGGGAAGAAGGTACGGGAGAATTCTCTGAAGGGGCTACAACAGGCTGAGCCCTCTGCTCTAACATCTGCGTCAGCCGACCCATAGCCTCCTCCTGACGCCGAACAGCCTCGGACATCTGGGCCATCTGAGCCTGCAACTCTTGCACCTCACTCTGCTGGCCCTGCTCGGACTCCTCTGATCGGGCTCAGGGGAATCAGCTGAGAACGCGTCAACATCCTACGTCGCGGAGGCATCCTACCACAAGAAACCACACTCAGTATCGGAACCCCACACGACCCAATCTAGCGAAAGTCAAAGACATTCCCCTATTCCTGTGACTTTATGTTGTCTGCAGCCAACATAACTGTCCACCAGAAATAGGCTATGTCGGTCCATCTTCTCTCACTGGAAGAGTCAAACAAAATAAATCGACGACTTTCGCAAAATGCCACGTCTCTCATGCCCTATTATCCTAGGGTCTGCCAAAAGCCTAGGGTTTCCTAAGTCCCAACTGAACTATCCCTAAGCTCTGATACCAACTTAATCTGTCACGCCCCGGAACCCGGGCCCGTCTACAGATCCGCCGTGCACACGGAATTTCCCGCGTACACGAAGCGCTGGTAACTAAAAGAGCATAATACAGAGCTGAAATAGAAGAACCACATAGTATCTCAGACTGGAACTACAAATACAGCTGTAATATGTACAATAATCTCCCAGCTCACTAAAATAATACAACCCGCTGGCGGAAGCCAGACCCAAAATAAAAGGAGAATCTCACAGTCTGAGTGGGGGGTACAACGTCTATCTACAGCTCTCAGTCTCCCAGGAGATCTATCTATTCAGCGATCCCCTTACCTCGATCAGCTGCCGATGGCCTAGCAGCTCCTGCAGATGACTCTGCAAAATAAAGGAGAAGAAAGAAACAGAAAACAATAATGGGGGTGAGAACTACCAGATAAACCAGCAGCCTCCCCTAGTGGGTAAAACCTCAACTCTGACGCACCCACTAGGACTACTAGAGGCAAAAAGGGGAAGTGGTAGATACAAAAGATGCTGAAACAGGAAAACTATCACTATTATGCTGTCAAAACTGTATGCATGCATCAGAAATAGTATCTGACCAAATAAACCCAATCTAGTCACCAGTAACAACTGGTATTGCCTGCTCAGCGGAATCTGCACACACGGCTCGAAACCGCGGGATCGGCTCACACGGCTCGCATCCCAACATAAGTATCAGACCGGCACACACGGCTGGGTCCGAGAAAGCACACCTCCGGAGTGGCACTCGAGGGGAGCGACCCACACGAGTAAAATATCTCTGTCATCAGTATCACAAGTATCTCTGTAGCACATGTCTCAATATAGCAGGACTGGATCATAACCATGATCAAAGTGGGAAACTCCATCCACTATAGGAACCCAATCCCCAACTGATGCAATAAATAAACCAAACTCAACCCCAATCTGATGCAAGGATAAACATCTGGTCAACCGCCTACTGTCCGCGGTCACCGCAATACCCCACAAGTCCACAATCTAGCACAACCTTGGCTACACTATCCCAAACCCCTGCTCACACTTGAGCAACAACATATGAATGCAAAGGACAACAATGAAACATGTTCAAATCCCAATATGATAGTGTAGCAATGAATAGTGGCCTTACCTGATGTCCGGGCATGCATGCAACTGTCTTTATTTTTAAAAGTTGTAAAATAGTGTCAAAGGTTTAAAACAATTGATTTACTGAATAAAAGTCATTTGCATGCGAGATCATAGCCTTTGTCTCAATCACAGTGTCCCAATATAAGTCATCATATCATTTGTGGGGTTATATTAAATTTTAGGGGAGTTTGTCCCAGCGGTCCTTGTCATTTGTCATATTAATTTGTCCCAATGGTTCTCATTAATTGTCCTGTTAGTAGTCCTGTTAGTAGTCCTGTTAGTAGTCCTGTTAGTAGTCCTGTTAGTAGTCCCAATGGTTCTCATCAATAATCATGTTACTTTGTCCCAATTGTTCTCGTTAATTGTCATATTTTAGGGGATTTCTAGTAATCCCAGTGAGCTTGTCAAAAATGAGGTAAGCAACAACCGCCCACCTTGAACAGCTCAAACAACACCCCAGGTAGTCTCCTGGTTGTCCACAGTCCTCAAACCTGCAAATCAGCGCTCCCTGGTCAAAATAACTCCTAAAAAGTACAATATTTGCTGTTTTTCAGACAGCACGGGAAAAGAGGAATTTTTCACCTCTAAAATGAGCTCCTAAAATCCCAGAAAAATCACGGTTGCGTTCCTCGCGAAGAGTAGATCAAAATCGACTCTTAAAACGCCTCGATCTGACGCTCCTACGTCAAGATAAAAATCGGAGAAGTCGGTGCTGTCCAAAAAACATCACAGTAAAAAGGGGGGTCAAAGAGGACCTAAAAACTGTGCCAAAAGTACGAAACGGAGCAAAATGATCAATACGGAAATCGAAGCCCTACCTCTTACGGTCGCGCTGCCGCAAAAATCGTCCAAAAATTCCACCTGGTTAGCCCGCAGTGAATTTTCGACGGAACTGCGACGGGAAATGGGCCTAAAAGAAAATCGTCGCAGTGCGCCGCGTCGCAGATATCTCACTATCTGTAACTCCTAAATTCCTGAGATTCTAGAGAGAGAAAGAAGAGAGAGAGAGGAACAACTTTCATTAGAGGGAGTTTTCTCTGATTCTCTCTCCTTGGCTCGGAATCCAAGGTGCAAAGAGAGGGGGTGGGGGACCCCTATATATAGTGGGCCAAAAGGGAATATTCCCTCACGGAATCCCGATCCAAACACGAAACACCGAAACGAGCCAACCAGGAAGCGCCACGTGTCAACCAAACAGGAAACAGCCTGTGCAGGGCCAACCAGATTTCGCCACGTGGCCACGTGGTCCACGTGATCGGTCCGCGCTCCGGGTTTTCCGGAAAAATGTCGGCCTATAGGAGCGTGCCACGTGTCAACATCTAGACGCTTCTAGAAGCCGGCCCACCAATGGGATGCTGCCACGTGGCGGAACAGGGATTCCGCGCACCCGGTGCACGCCCATCCATGGACCGCGCACCAGCGCCCCTGCCCGCGCCTGCCCGCGCTGCCCGGCCGCGCCCTCTGCCTTGCTCCGCCCCGCTCCGCTGCCGCGCCGCTGCCCGCCGCCGTGCGCCGCCGCCCGCCGCCGCTCGCCGGCGGTTGCCGCCGGCCGGAACAGTAATTCCGGCCGGCGGTTACTGTTCCGGTGAACAGTACCCTGTGCCGAAAAATAAAGCGAATATACCGTTTTGACCGTTTTCGCGCGCTGAGTCCAAATACGACGTCCGTTTCGCCAAATTCTCATCCGAAATTTTACAAAAAGCTCCCGGAAAATCCCATTTGCTCCGATTTTCGCACAGAGTCTCTTAAAAATATCCAATTTCGTTTCTACAAGCTCCGAAGCACTGTACAAGCTCCCCGCAGTCACTGTTTAATGTTGCACAGTTCCTGCGGGAGTCCGGATCATCACAATTGCGGTGACCGCGGACTTTGGGCGGTTGACCGGATGTTTACTATCGCATCAGATTGGGTATTAGATTTCTCTAGTGGATGGTTTTCCCACTTTTGAGTATTATTGTATCGGATCGGGGTTTCATTAGTGGACGGAGTTTCCCACTCTGATCATAGTCATGATCCAGTCCTGCTATTATGAGACAGTGGTTACAGAGATGCTTGATACAGCGATACTTTACTCTGGGGTCGCTCCCTCGAGTGCCACTCCGGAGTAGGCTTTCCACGTTGCAGAGCGCCGGGCACCAGACTGGTTCTTGAGTTCGACAGCAGAGCAGCAGTACCAGTTTTACTGGTGACACTAGATTGGTCTATTTAGCCAGATGTTGGTTTCCTGGTGCATTCATACCGTCATTTCCTTCGGTATTGCATTTAGAGGCATACTTGTTGCGGTTTTCCTCCCCCTTTTTATTCTGTAGTTCTGTTACAGCTTTACTACCTGCCATTTTCTTGCCTCTAGTAGACTTAGTGGACGCCGGAGCTTGAGGCTTTACCCACAGGGGGAGGCTACTGGTTTACTAGTGGTTCTCACCCCCACTGTTGTTTTCCTCTTCTTTTTCCCCCCCCCTGTTTTGCAGAGTCCTCTTTGGAGTTGCTGATCTTCGGTCGTTGTCCGGGCGAGGGAGCACGAGCTAGATCGTACCACCCGAGAAGTGTAGCTGTATCCCCTGGTTGGAGATTCCTCGTAGCTGTTGGCTGGTTTTACTATTCATCTGGAGGAGAGACTGATGTACTATAGCTTAGTTTATCTCCTTTTATAGTCGAGAGATGCTGTACTGAGGACATTGTATGATGATTATCTGTATTTGAGGGAATGGATATTGTACCTTATTTCATGATGTATAGTAATTGGATTTTTTTATTTTACAGCATTTTATTTCAGCTTTGATATTTGTGTAGCTATAGTACTATCTTTTGCAGGTTAGACGCTTCGCCTATGCGGGTTTTGGCATAGGTGGCGGATCTGTTGGCGAGCCCGGGTCGCAGTTTCGACCCCGGGGCGTGACATACCATCTGTGTGCTTTGCAGCAGAAGTGTGGAAAATCTGGATCATCTTCTCTTTTCTTGCAGCTTTGCTAAGTCTCTGTGGAATCGACTCCTCGTTGGGTTGCCGAGGGACACGAGGCTTGGACACAGACCTATGGAGGACCTGGCTACTAGGTGGGGAGCACTTAGATCATCCCTGTCGGGTTCGACCAGAGAAATCTTCGATCTCTGTTTTGCGGCGGCATATTGGGAATTATGGAAAGAGAGGAACGCCAGATTGTTTAACAACAGGTTCTCCTCTGGCGCAGACATTAAGGTGAGAGTGGTGTCTTTGGCTAAGTTCTGGGCCTCGAATCTCATGGTGCGCAACGTCTAGAAATCTAGATCTATCTTTCTTGTGTTCTGCCTTTTCACTGCCTTTTTCCCCTCTTGTCTTCTCTCTGTAACTCTTTTATCCCACCCCACCCCTGGTGTTTTTTTTCGTCTTTCTTCTTTCCTCCTTCTTTGTCTGTATCTTGTCTTTGCTCAAATAAGGTATACCCTTGTTTAATCAAAAAAAAATAATAATAATAAGTTTTCACCGACAGTAACTAATTCTATAATCTTCAATAATGATCACTATAGAAATAAAAGTCGTACCATTAGGAAGCAAGGCAAAATCCTAATCATCACATCAAACAAAATTTCATATACACGTAAATGAAATGAGTTATGATACGCGAGGAAATGATAACTTGAACTTTAAGAATAAGCATTAGATTTAATCAATTGAAAAAAAAATTGTTGCTTGGACCTACTCACTGGTTAAATTGGAACAATCCACGGACACCATCCAATTAATCATACGATCCCAATATAATATGTATAAAATTACTGAGAAAAATTCAAAACCAACAATACACGTGACAATCCGCCAACACCATATATATATACAATCACATGATCCCAATATATTATGTATAAAATTGCTGAGAAAAATTCAAAACCAACAATAATAGACATGACATCTAATCCGAAAATTAATTAATTAAAATTAAGATTCCATGAAATTCTTTGTATAATTATTTATGGTACTTTAATGTACCTGTTTGTATAAGATATATACTACGGCTTTTGTGTCGGTCGAAAATTAAAATAAATATTATTGGTTAATTCATTAGTTTTAGTTTTTATTTTTATTATTTAGGCATTACGGATACTAGATGACATGATTGACTACAGCAATTCAACAATTTTCGAAAAGATAAGTTAGGAATACAATAACAACATGAACATCTAATCAAATATAATATAATTAATATAATAATATATATTTATTATATATAAATAATTAATTTTATTAAAATATTATATATTTTTTATACAAATGTTAATAAAAATTTTATTGCTAATTTTTATATTTTAAATTTTTTTTTTATCATACATAATTTATTTATATTATTTAAAAAATTATGTATTTATTAAAAAATAAAAATATTTATTATCTTATATTTTATTATATATGGATAAAAAAATACTATATATATATATATTATATATATGTATATATATATATATAATGTATATGTATATATATATTATATATGTATATATATATATATATGTATTATAATATATATATATATATAATATATATATATATATATATATATATATATATATATATATATATATATATACAGGATGTGCTTTTTCGATAAATATAACAAGTTATGTGCTTTATTTATTCAGTTAAATATATAAAATAACTAAATTTTAAATTTGAAACTTTAGATACAAGTCATTAAACTCTAAGCCAACTGCAGTAGCTATGGTTATTCATGATTCTAGCTAGCTTGTTAAACTACATCATTTCATATTTCAATGTTAAAAATATAATTTGGTTGTAATAGAGACAATTTAGCTCCAAATATAATGGAGCTAAATCGTGAATTTGAGTTGATTTGTAGGTTATTTAGGCCTGATTTGGAAATCGTGACATACAATGTACAAAGATGTACAAAGATGTACAAGAGTTTTTTATTTTATTTTATTTTTTTTTGGTGGGGGGAAAGGGCAGGGTTTGAAAAGGATCAGCAAAATAGCCCCGTAACTTCGGAAGAAGGGGGAACCTCCTCGTAAAAGGGTCTACAGTGGTCAAGCCCGCGCGACAGTTTACCAAAAACACTTTAGAGCCCAACAATTGTACAGATGGTGTGGTCATATTTCCCTCTTTATGTTTTAGTTGACAATTAAGCAGCATTCAACATCTCTCTCTATATTTAGAAGAAAAAATAATACCTATAA
>CM054944.1:20886579-21106579 GCA_029168755.2 Tillandsia fasciculata | reverse complement strand
GGTGAAAAAGTTATGAGTACAAAGAAGTTTATACTCATAAAAGTATAGTAACCCTACGCTATATATATATATATATAAATAATATTATATATATATATATATATATATATATACACACCACATAACACACACAGAGAGAGAGAGAAAGAGAGAGAGAGAGTAGGGCTTATATATTTTCAAAAATATAAGCTTAAATATGCTTGTGAATTTTTTACCATTAGATTTGCATTGAGATTTATGTTATTTTTCTCTCTCTCTCTTTAGTTGACTTTATAATAACACAAATCTCAATGCAAGTTCAATAATAAAAAATTTACAAACATAGTTGGGCATGTGCTTTTGAAAGTATATAAACTCTACTCTCTCTCTCTCTCTCTCTCTCTCTCTCTATATATATATATATATATATATATATATATATAAAACTAGACTCGAATACTATTAATAGTACTAATTTATTCGTGCTATTAAGTTTTTAATTCTTAAATTAAAAGATGTGTGATTAAGATGATAATGAACCCCTTGGATTTAATAGGTGGTTGAAAAAATAATAAAATTTAACGGATGAAAAAGATCAAAATGATTAATCTAAAGATAAAAAACTTAATAATGCCAAATATTTAGTACTATCGATAGTACAGTAACCAAACACTACCTCTCTCTCTCTCTCACGATATATATATATATATATATATATATATATATATATATATATATATATATATATATTGATAAGACTACGATTTGAAACTTTGTTTTGGACACATCGGATGCCTGTGAGTTATAGAATTTCAATTCATTTTGTATTGAACGGATAGCTTATAAAAGCTTTATTTTTTTCAAAAATAAATTTATTTATTTATGGTTTGAACAACTGCAGACAAATTGCGTTGGCCAAATATTATATTGTGTATTATTATCGCAGATGATGATATTATAGGCAACTAAAAAGAATTGCGCTTGCTGCATCCATGCACGCTGTTGTCATATATTTGGAAAAATATAAAAAGATTAGTTTTGCAAGAGCCCAATCTAAATTTTTGCGCTTAACATAACCAGATTGTACTGATTATTTAAAATTTAATTATTTTATATTTTTAATTAAATTTATTTTTAAAAAATTAAATAAAATAAATAGTATGTATATAAAAAATTAAATAAAATAAATAGTATATATATATATATATATATATATATATATATATATATATATATATCTGCACGATATATCACCATTGTTAAGACTTAAGAACAGTGAATTGTAAACATTCTGTTTGCTGGCTTGCATAAAATTTTGGAGTATAGTGAAGCAAATAAAAGTATAAGCAAACAAAATCTTTGAAGCTTCTTCTTAAATACAACGCTTGCTAATTGGCACAATAATTTTATTTTTATAACAGGCTGAAAATTTTGATGAGGTAAGGGCTTGTTTGGTTCCTTGAAAAACTATGAAAAAAAAAAAAAAAATTAACGAAAAAAAGTTTTATAAATGACTTTTCTTTACAGTTTTTTATTTGTTTGGTTTAAAAGAATTAACTCTTTTGTAAATTTCTTTTATAATTTTATGAAAAATTAGTATTTTCTGTTGTATATGGTCAGATTTAAATTCTATACATACTCATTGAAGAAAAAAATTTCTTATTCTAACGAGAAATTAGAGACGTGGACAAAACCTAGAAACCATTATAGGAATAATTTTAAATATGAAAAGAATTAAATATTTTACTCTTATTTATCTCCCACTTATTTCATTCTATTTAAATAAATATTTGGTTGAACATTAGTTTGATTCTGAATATTTGTACAAGATAAAAAATATGAGTCAAAAATTGAAATGATTGAATTTCTCCTGTGTTTTACTTTAAAAATTGAAATTGCTCATTTCTCTTTAATCATGTACTTCTAATTAATTGAAGTGGGATTTTTTTTGCAATTAAGTTCCTAATAAATTTTTTTTATAAATATTTTTTTAAAATTTATATTTATATAATTATTTTATTTTTGCCACGCAAGCGCTAAGTGTTGGGAGGGGAGCATGGTGAATAATTCTGTATGTTTAGACAATAAATTATTTACCAATATAGTAAATAATTTATTATGTTCTTAAAAAATTCATACGTATCCCTTAATCCATTACACGATCATGATTAGAAACAATTTGATAATTTTGGAGGATTCAAAAGAAGGGGAAGAGCATGATGTGGGAGGTGAGCCTCCGTGTGGGGATGCGGCATGATGTGGGGCGGAGATATTTTGATAATTTTGAAAGATTTAATGAAAGGAGGGAGAAGGCGGGAAGCAACGGTACAAATAGTTTGTAAAGTGAAAGTAGAATCTTATTTAAACACGATTAATTATATATCGTATTTAAATACGATAAATAATTTATTATATTCAATTTAAATATTTTTACATTTAATAATTATGTAGGATTTGTTAGGAATGATACACTATATTCAACTTAAATATCTCCGGCATTTAACATTTGTATAGTATTTGTGTATGTCCTAGCTCTAAATAAATATAAAATAAATTTTATAAATATAAATTTTAACAAAATATTTATAAAAATAAAAATTATTAGAAGGTTAATTGCTTTAAAAAAAGCCCTTCCAATGAAACAATCTTCCGATCCACTGTTGTTCCAAATCCCCCTCGCCATTCCCCGACGTGGAAAAGTTTGACTTTGCTATTCTGCAGTTACAAATCTTCTCTCGTCGGTAATGTTGATCTTCCAATGCCCGTCACTATACCCCATCCTCTCAGCCTTCTGCCGCTCCATCTCCAGCGTGTCGATCCTCTCCGCCGTGAGCCCGCACAACCACCGCAGCTTCTCCTCGATCTCGTCGTAGCGCCGCCACCACGTCCGGTGCGCCTCGTCGCTCGCGTACATCCGCAGGTGCCCGACGTCCCAGTTGCAGTCGTAGTCCCTGTAACACCTCCACGGCTTCACCCCGAAGTAATGTATCGCATGCAGCTCCGGCGGCTCCGCAGCGAAGATTCGGTCCAATCTCTCCTTCTCCTCCGTCGTGTTTCTCCACGCCAGCTTGAAGTAGTTGAGCCGCTTCGGCAGGCGGTGCCACCACGCGAATATCTCGTTCAGGAACCCCTGGTCGCCGCCGTTGTACGAGACGATGTCCTCGCGGTGCGCCATGAGCGTGTCGAACGTGCAGTTCGACGGCTCGATGACCATCACGCCGGAGTTGAAGAAGAAGGAGCCGTCGCGCCCCGCGGACATCTGCGGGAGGCGGAAGAGGTGGTCGAGGCTACGGAGGACGAGGATGTCGGTGTCGACGAAGACGATCTTGTCGTACTCGGTGAGCCGCCAGAGGCGGAACTTGCTGAAGTTGTACTCGTTGTAGGCGCCACGCTTGGCGCGCGGGTTGTGGATGCGCTCGATCTTGCGGAGGGTCCACCCGGCGGCGGCGAGCGTCTGCAGCTTCGAGCGGCTGATGGACTCGTCGTGGAGGAGGACGAGGTCGCGGTCGCCGGTGGATCCCGTATTGCGCAGGCTGTGTGCCAGCATGAGCGCACCGCACACGTATTCATCGGAGGAGTGAATGATCGTCGCGTACGCCTCCCGCCGTTGCCGACGGCTCGCCAGGAAGACTGAACTCGAAACATTGGATTCAGCAGTACTGTTTATTTCTGACAGCAGAGTTAACAAATAATATTACTATTATTAACAAAAGTAATTTTTATTTTTTTTTTTTTTTTTATTTTTTTTTTTAAAAAAAAATGTTATTAAAGTCAGTCCAAAAAATATATTGTACGATATAACTAGTAAATAGTACCTAGATGCAGTATCAATCTAGATTTTTTTTTTTTTTTTTTTTTTTTTTTTGCGATACAATTTATTTTGACCTTCCAACCCACTTTCAACCAACCTCTACTCATTATCATTAGTAGGGTAGCTAATTCTCTGCCCGAATGTATACAACTTCAGGAGTGAGCCAATGGGATACTGCCATACGACTCGACCAAAAAAAAAAAAAAAAATTTAAAAAAAAAAAAATTAAATAAATTGTTTAGAATAAAATTGTAATAAAATAATATAACAATCAAAATCAAATTGGAAAAGAAGATATACCTCCGTCTGGAAGCTGCAATAATATTGGTCTGCAAGATCCCAAAGGCAGGCTAACCTTCTCAGCTAACCTGTCAACCTGCACTTGGTACATCCACCACTGCCCCTCCCTCCCTACCAAATCGTCGCACCGGAACAGCTCCCTCATCGGCTCACACTCGCTCAGCAGCGCTACTTTCGCCGCCCCCCACCCATCCCTCCTCGCCTTTTTCACTACCATGTTCGCGGCCGCCAGATGAACCTGCAGCCTAAACACGTCGCGATACCACCCGGGTTTCGGGCTCTGGCACGGCACCTTAGCCACCACCACGTCCATCTCCTCATACGCCGAAAAAACTGGCATCGGGATCTCCGGGCACACGCTCTGCAGCTCGTTCTCCTCGTCGATATCGCTCGGGAACAAGTCCGTCCATTTCAAATTATCCGGCACGCGCTCGAATTCCACCACTGTTAGTTTTTCATCAATCGACCGTAGCTCCACCGATTCGTTCTTGCCCATGTTCACCAAGCCGATTCTCTTCTCCCCCGTGCGTAAGCTTTCGAAAAAACTATGCTTTCTCTCCTTTTCTATTATACTCTCACTTATTATTACCTTCTCCGGCGCTCTCTCTTTCGCATGCAAATTTTCATATTCAAGTTTCAATTCCACACGATCCTAGACAAAGCAGCAGAAACATTTGATACATTTTTAACTACATATTTTTGAGCATGCTATTAATTTGTTTGGCAGGCCTAGATTAAAATTAATATTTTATCTTAATTAATGATTTTTTTGTAAAATTATCATTATATTCAAATTCTGTAGCGAAAGGATCTACAAATCATGACTCGGGTTAGCTAACCTTCATCGCGTTGCAAGCACTCAAGGTGCACCAGGCGAGGGAGGCGACCTTGTCGTCGAAGAGACCCAGCGAGTGGAGGACGAGAAGGTCGACGGAGGTGATCAACATGAAAACAACGAAGGTGATGTTGATCTTGACGACGCCGCCTTTCGACTGCGCAGTCTTATGCATCTCCATTAATGATGCACCCATCTTCGAGAAAACCTTAGCATGCACTAATTATTACAAGTTCCCCCACCTGGAACTTCTTGAACTTATATACTAGTATATATAGGGAAAGTTTTCTTTGTACCTGTGGAAACTTATGAATGTGGATGACATGAGAGAAATAAATTTTGGGTTTCCAACTCCATTATTTGCGAATGCCAGGGTTTTGGGTTTCTAGCGACAGCGATGTATGCAGGCAAATTTTGTATATAAAATAGTGTCGGAGCGGATGAAAATTTATTATAATTTTTTCATAAATTTACTTTTTTATTTTAATTTTATTTCATCTAATAACATTAGATAGATCTCAATATTAAACTGACAGGAATATATATATTCTCTTCCCAGATAGGCGGCGTTTGGATATGTGGTTAAAAAAACACTGCTGCTCTGACAAACAACAGGTACAGCTGAACGAATTTAGGATTAGGCTTGGATGATGAGAATGTTGTGGGATCATTGGCTAATTTATTTTGTCATCTTTCACGTAGTAATAGGTTTGGCTGTAAGTTAGGCGTACCTTTTGACATGTTATGTGGACTATAAACGAAAGAATAAAAAAAATTAGATCTGCACTCTATTTAAGATGCACACTCAACATATGCACTTCAGGACAGTATATGGATAAGTGTTGAGTATGGACGTCGGTGGTTATACTTATCCTTAACCTTTTATTTGAATTCGAATTTGAATTAAATGAGTATGATTTTGATTTTATATTTAAAGAATGAAAATCAGACGAATTTATGTTCGGATATAATTTTTATCTGTATTCGATCGACTTATACGCAAATTTGAACTCAAATTCCAAATATAAAAAACTTTGAAAATTTACATTTGAGCATGATATATTTTGAAATTTGGTAAAGACAAGTGGTTGCTTTCGGACTCAGATTTGGATCTCGATTTATATTTTTGTTAGGTTCAAATTTGATCGTGAACTTTTAAAATTAATCTAACGTTTTTGGATTCGAATTCGGATTTTAATTTTGGTAGTCAGGTTCAGGGTCTAATTTTTAAAAAATTTGAAAACATGCTCCTTGGTCATATTATTGCTTTTAGAAAATAAAAAAAAAATCTAAGAAAGTTTATAAAAATAGAAAAAAAAAAAAACTAAAAGTTATTAACAGGGAAAAAAAAAAACACCATACTCAATCAAGTAATTATAAAAGAATAAATGAAGGAGTGTCTATATTATATCTCAGGCGGAATCTAATGAATAGAGTACCTTTGCTAATCACTTAATGTGACCAGTAAATTAATCTCATTCATTAGATAAACCTAATATAAGAAACATATTTATTTTAAATATATAAGTAGTGTTACTTTTATAAAATATAACATATAAACACACACACAAACGAAAGAGTTTTTTGAAGAATAAAAAACTAAATCAGCAAGCCAAAATAGTATACAAAATATAGAAATAAAATGAAAGTTAAAAAGAGACAGAACGTGGGAAAATGAGGAATAGAGACTTTTGAGGTAGCAAAATGAATTTTGACATGTCATTTTCCTTTAAATAATTGAAATATGATGAAAGTGACCATACCATCATAAAAAACGACAAATATTTTATTCTTAAATAAAATTTAATAATTTAAAATATATTTAAAATAATATTATTATAAAAAAAATTTAAAAATTTTGTAACCACGGGAGTAATCAAACCCTAAAGAGGGGGCGGAGAAGAAGAAGAGAGTTGCAGAGAAGACGGAAAAGTGATGTGGATTGTGCTGAGCGAGGGGGGCGACGACTAGAGAATCCGCCACGGTTAGCAAGTTGGGTAGATAGGAGTGGAGGCCCATCTTCAAAGTAGGCCCAGAGAGGGTCATTTAGCTATAATTAGTTATTATGCTTTAAGCATGTAATCCTTATAGTATTATAATTTACAAACTAGTCCCAATGAGGCAATACAAAAGAATGTATTGATTACAGAGAAATTATGAATAGAACAATAACTTTTTTCCCAATTTTCTCTTCTCTCAATTCTCCTCCTCTTATCCTCCCCTAATCCTCCTCTTTTTCAATTATCCACCATAATTAGGTTACCATCATCCCCACCGCCATACTCGTCTCATAGCAGCGTCATCATCGACTGTTGCCGCGAGTCATGACTGTTACAAATTTCAAAAGATAATTATTGTATAACTCAAATCTAAATAATGATATCATAATATTATAATATTATTTTGGACATTAAAAATATTTTTTTTTTAAAAAAAAAAAGGGAGAAGAACTCTCTTTTTAAATTTCATGTTGATAAACGAAACACTAGATTTAGGAAAAAATAATTTGATGCACATTATAATTAACTAATTAACTAATTAACTAAAAACAAATCAGGTTTAAAAAATACAATAATTTAAAAATAGACCTAGCTATAAAATCAATAATTATTTAAATTCAAATAATAGATTCAAATTTTAATTTAGATTTTAACTTGAATTCATAAATTTAAATCTGAATTCTAACTATAATTTAACATTTAAAAAATTAAAATATAGAAACATATTTAGAAATAAATCAAAATAAAAAAAATAAATCAATTAAAAAATACACTCTAGCTAACACTAATATCCATTTAAATTTACAATAGAGATTTAAAATTTATTTTAAATTTAAATATAAATTTAATTTAATTTGTGATATTTGATCTGACAAGCAAGAACCTTTATAATGATACAATTTTTGGGAGTTAGGCTGAAATATTATTGGTACCAAATGAATTTTGTTGCCACTCAAATTTTTTCGATGATGAAATTTTCAAAATAGCAATCAATATAGTTAAATATGATCTAAATTATTTAAATTATCTAAAAATTAAATTTTATTTTTTTTTCATATATTATTTTTATCCACCAAGTGAATGTAAAGATAAACGGTTGAAAATGAATATTCTTCTAAAAGTGATGATAGGATTCTTGTAATAAAAATTAATAATATAGACCTTATGTTAAACCGTTAAAATAATTTTTTAATTAAAATTTAATTAATTTATATTTTTTTACATTAAAAATTTAAGTACCTATCGGCACGATAGATACCGTATCTACCGTGTCATATTGTGCCAATAAACTATAAGCACGATACAGTTTCCGTATTGATGGTATAACTCAAAATCTTTTTTTCTTTAATTTACTAAGTAATTTTTTTAATAAAATTTAAAAGATTCGATAAAAATACATAATAAATAATTAGAAAACAAAATTACAAAAGAAATTAAATATTTTATGATATTACGCCGGCACACGTATAGTTTTTGTGATCGACACTAATCGACAGTGCTCAGCACCCACTATCATGCCGGCAAATTTTCGTAACACCAAACTTAAATTCGTTACTTTACATTATTAAACTAGTTAAAAAATTTATATTCATAGTTAAAATTATTAATTTTATAATATTTGACCATTGATATTAAAAATATTTTAATTTTAATTTTAAAATACTTCAGTGAACTAAATTATATTTAATACTGCTGCTGGTTGATTAGAAATCTCTATTATCCAAAATAAATAAAAGATATTAAAATTTATTTACTGCTGTTGATATTAATTTCAGCTCAACTCTAAACTTTGAATCCAACAACATTGTTCTGAATTGGAAAAAATTTACTTTGCTATTCTACAATCACAAATCTTCTCTTGTCGGTAATGTTGATCTTCCAATGCCCGTCACTATACCCCATCCTCTCAGCCTTCTGCCGCTCCATCTCCAACGTGTCGATCCTCTCCACCGTGAGCCCGCACAAACACCGCAGCTTCTCCTCGATCTCGTCGTAGCGCCGCCACCACGTCCGGTGCGCCTCGTCGCTCGCGTACATCCGCAGGTGCCCCACGTCCCAGTTGCAGTCGTAGTCCCTGTAACACCTCCACGGCTTCACCCCGAAGTAATGTATCGCGTGCAGCTCCGGCGGCTCCGTAGCGAAGATTCGGTCCAATCTCACCCTCTCCTCCGTCGTGTTTCTCCACGCCATCTTGAAGTAGTTCAGCCGCTTCGGCAGGCGGTGCCACCACGCGAACATCTCGTTCAGGAACCCCTGGTCGCCGCCGTTGTAGGAGACGATGTCCTTGCGGTGCGCCATGAGCGCGTCGAACGTGCAGCTCGACGGCTCGACGACCATCACGCCGGAGTTGAAGAAGACGGTGCTGTCGCGCGCCGCGGACATCTGCGGGAGGCGGAAGAGGTGGTCGAGGCTACGGAGGACGAGGACGTCCGCGTCTACGAAGACGACCTTGTCGTAGTCGGTGAGCTGCCAGAGGCGGAACTTGCTGAAGTTGTACTCGTTGTAGGCGCCGCGCTTGGCGCGCGAGTTACGGATGCGCTTGATCCTGCGGAGGGTCCATCCGGCGGCTGCCAGCTCCTGCAGCTTCTGCCTGCCGACGGACTTGTCGTGGAGCAGGACGAGGTCGCGGGCCGAGCCGCCCGTCTTGCGGAGGCAGTGCGCCAGCATGACCGCCCCGCACACGTAGTCTTCCGACGAGTGGAGGATCGTCGCGTAGGCCTCCCGCCGCCGCCCTTGCCTCCCCGGAGAGGCCAGACTCGACTCGTTGGATTCCCCCTTTATTTCTGCGAGAAGCGTAAATAGTTCATTTTGTTATTAATATTTGAAGTAAAATTTATATATTTTTAAAAGCATAACATCAATTATATTTATAATTTTTTTATTGAGAGATGCTAGGTGTACATCTTTTTACATCCTGAGTCCCACTCCATTCTGGAATGGATATTATTTCACTCGTCATATTAAGTGACGAATAAAATTCACTCTACCCCAGAATAAAATGGAGTGTAAGATATACACTCCTAAAAGGGTGTATACTTATATATACTCTTAGCTGATTTCAAAATATCATAAATTTTAATATAAATCTAATGATAAAAAATTTGTAAATATAAGTAGATTTATAATTTTAAAAATATATAAGTTGTTCTGAAATATAATTAGTAGTAGTAATAGTATTTCTTACTGTTAGTATCAACTTTTTTTTTTTTTTTTTTTTTTTTGGTTTTTTTTCATATTAGAAATTCAAATAAAATTATAAATTTTTAAAAGAGATGTAGGATATATATATATATATATATATATATATATATATATATATATATATATATATATATATATAGTATTTTTCAATTAGTAAACAGTATCAAAATACAGTATATTTAATTTTTTTTTCAAATATATAGTTATTTTTTTCTTTTTTCTTTTTTCTTTTTCCTTTAAAAAAAAAAAAAAAAAAAAAAAAAAAAAAAATCTTAACTAAAACTGCAGGTAGTTTGGCTTTTCGGCACTAATAAATAAATGTTTCAAATTATTTGTCTGTTCTCGGGAGTTGGAGTAAGGTTTGGGCTTGAGTCTCACTCAGTTGGATATAAGTAAGACCCAAAAGAAAAGAGAGAGAGATTTTAAATGTTCAGAAACTTCTATTTCTCTTTTTCTTTTTCTTTTTTTTCCTTTTTGATGAATTACAATATGAGGCAAGCGACCAAAGCTGGCACAAACGGGGCTAGATTAAATTAAAATAAAATTAAATTGGTAAAAAAAAAAAAAAAAACTAGAGACATATATTATGCTATTTAGATAAAAATATAAAATAATTAAGTTTAATTTTGATAGCCAACTACGCTAAGTAAGATAAGCATAATGTTGGAGAAAAAAAAAAAAAAAAATGTACCTTGTTCGGGAAGCTGCAATGCTGCCTTACAAGATCCCCAGAGCATGCTAACTTTCTCGGCCAACCTCTCGACCTGCGCATTGAACATCCACCACTGCCCCTCCCTCGCTACCAAATCGTCGCACCGGAACAGCTCCCTCATCGGCTCACAATCGCTCACCAACGCCGCTTTCGCCGCCCCCCGCCCGTCCCTCCTCCCCTTTCTCACGACCAAGCTCGCGGCCACCAAGTGAACCTGCAGCCTAAACACGTCCCGATACCACCCGGGCTTTGGACCCTGGCACGGTACCTTAGCCACCACCACGTCCATCTCCTCGTAGGCCGAAAATTAAATCCGGCATTGGGATCTCGGGGCACGTGCTTTGATCGTTCTCCTCGTCGATCTTCGTCGGGAATAGATCTTTCCATTTCAAATTGTCCGACACGCGCTCCAACTCGACCATAGTGATTTTTCCATCAATCCCTAGCTCAGCTGATTCGTTCGTGCCAATGTTCACCAAGCCGATTCTCTTTTACCCCCCGCGCAAATTTTGAAAGAATCTCACTTTTCTCTCATTTTCGTCTTCCGCCAACAAATTTTGATATTCAATCTTCAATTTCGCGCCTTCATAGACAAAGTAGTCTGATTTTACTGTCTAATCAATCCTTCATATTCATTCAATTTAAACAACTCAATAACTTATCAATCACAAAATTTGAACACGTCGCTTATTTGACGGACTTGACTAAAATATTTCAGCACATTCAAATTCTAAAGGATCTAGGAATGGCTTATGTAAGCTAACTGTATTCTTCGCGTCGCAATCACTCAAGGTGCACCGGGCGACGGACGCGGCATTGCTGTCGAAGAGGGCCATCGGGCGGAGGACGAGAAGGGTGACGGACGCGGCCAACACGAAGATGATGAAGGCAATGTTGATCCTGACGACGACGGCTTTCGACACTGCGGCCTTAAACCTCTCCATTGATGATGAATCCATCTTTGAATGAACCTTAGCAGGTATTATTTCGCCCATGCACCTTGAACAAACCTGAGCAGGTGTTATATAGAAATGTGCATGGAAATAAACATTTGGCTTTGAAAAATCAATTCCAACTCACGACAGTGTTTATTTATTTGTCAATGAGAGGGCTTTGGGTTTGTAGTGGTGGGGATGCACGTAGGAAACCTTAATTTATGTGGTTAAAAGACCTATAGATATACATAGCTGATTGAATATGGGTTTATAGGGTAATAACACCTACTAACATTCTGTAATTAAAACTACAATTTATTTAGCCATAATTTTAACTATTGCTAATAATTTTTTATGTACAAATCTTATAAGCTTAAATGGTACATGCAGTATTCTGTTCTGTAACGAAAGATCAGACTATGACCAGTTAAGTCAAAACATAATTAAAATTTGCGGACATTGTTTCAGTACACTTTAAGTGAACTTACTCTATCTTTTCAACAACTCAAATTTTTAAAATTAATAGTTACTACTATAATATTGGACGATAAATTTATAAAAAAAAAATTGATTATTAATAAGTTATTTTATATCCTGAATACATTGAGGAAACAATAGTTGAGAGTGAACATGAATAATGGATGCATGTGCACCTTTTTTTTTTATATATAATATTAGTACTGATTTGTATATTTTCTTAGACACAATTGGGGACGTGCAATCGTATAAGAAGTATAAATGGAGATAAAAATGTGACAAGCGAAGCAGTTTGGGTAGAAACATGCTTGCTCACAACTCATCTTACTTTGAAATTTCAAAGACTCATCAAAATAATTATTAACAAAATTCGTACTTTATCTAGATAAAAAACAATTAGTGCTATAAAATTTGGTGGAATCGCCGATTAATTTACCAAAATTGGCTTATAAGTGAGGGGGAACTCTCTCTCTCTCTCTCTCTCTCTCTCTCTCTCTCTCTCTCTCTCTTTAGTTTAATCTACACTGTTGTTGTATCTGATTTAGCAGCTTATTTAATACAAATTTGGTTTTAAGTTGTGCCTAACTAGTTCTATTATTTCTAGAGAACCTGGAGAAAGAAATTATTATTAACTTAGACGTGGGAGCAACTCATGCATAACATTCCAACTCACCTTCTTAATTATTAATTCTAATGATAGGTTCTAAGGCTTTTTCTCCCCCCCCCCCCCCCCCCCTTTTTTTTTTTTTTCTTTTTTTTTTTGAGTGAAAGAAATGAAAGTAGAAATTAAAATGAATATTATATGGTGGGCTAAACCACTTTTTTTATACTTTATAGGATCCAAAAATTCTACATAATATTCTCTGCTTTTGTATTATAAAATTAAGGTGGGTATTTGCTACAGCAATTTTACAAAATTTGAGAAGAAAATTTTAAAATCGCTTTAGAATTTTAAACCTTTCGAAGTATAAAATAAGTACTTTTAAACTATGCTTTAAAAGTATAGTCCTTGCAAGATAAAAAAATAAATAAATAAATAAATAAAGAGCATGTGGACGCTCAAAAAATGTATTGTGTTTTACAGACAATTTCAGAAATAAAAAAATGGGTCATTAATGCATCAGATGATGCTCAATAAGAAATTTAAATAACTTGGGAGATATTAATCACTCTCTATTACAAAAATACAAAAATAAAAAAGACATATTTGCAGGTAGGGATGATTTACAAACATACACATTATCATAGAATTTATATAGCAGATAATGGATTATAACCAGAATAAAGAACATGGAATATTGGGAAAACAGAAAGTAGAGTTTAAATAAAATAAAATAAATAAATAAATAAAACAGTACAAATGAAGCGTGCAAACTCAGGGAGTCAAAATCTTGCCAGGTGCATGCATAAGTAGCCAGAAAATGACCATTAAAAAGCAAGTCCAAGAAACTTAATCAAATTTTTATTGTATTTAATTCGATCAGTAAACATGGCGAAGAGAGCTAATAAATAATTACAGTCCCGTGAGATTTCTACCGTTCGATAACAAAACAAATATGTAATGGTAATCCAAATGAATATCAAATAATTTTCCTATTACAGGCCATCATAAGTTGTGATAAGAAAATCCATGGACATTAACAAGAATAATGTTTATATTCTACTACTTTCTCCTTGGCTCACCAGTGTACAGGGCAGGGCGAGATTTAGTTTAGTCCCTCCCAAGATTCCTCCTCCTTGAGTTATGAAACTGCAAAAAATGGAATAATTAGAATTCTAAATCAATAGTATAACGATAATACTGTTCTGGAAAATAACACAAGCGCGTTGATAAAGAGCTAATTAAGAAAATATAGGACAACTACAAGTGGTATATAATTCATGGAACTGCAATAAATGAATACAATACACATCACGAGCACAAGAAGGGCCAGAACAAAGAATTAACGCAAAGAACAAACCTTATGGAATTTCACGACAATGTACCGTCATAAGATCTCGAAGATCTGCAACACAAAACACTGCAGATTACTCAAAACAGTGGATGATCATAGAAAGAAAAGGAGATTTTCCTATCCTTTAAAGCTCACATTTATTGGCATCTCCGCAATGACAAGACCACTGCTCTCTTCGAGTCCCTTAAGGGTCACAACCTCACCTCCGACAACCATGTTAATCACAATTCCATCTGCAAAGCATCGATATGATCTTTAGCTTTGTAATTTGGTACAAGGAATACAAATCGAATAGTGAAAGAAGAGAAAACCTGCTGATAAACAAGTTGACATGCGCCGAAAGTATGCCTCCTAAAGGAAATTAAGTATATCAATACGACATTCATCCCACAATAATAATCTCTCCTGCCCCAACAGGCATGATCCTACTAAGCCAAAGCATTTTATGACAAAGATTTTGGAAAATGAGGAACAGCTTTACATTTAAGCATAAAACCAGATTACCAAATAACAATTACTGAGCGTGGAACCTGAAAAAAATCGACAGGCATCATCACTAAACATCAAAAATCTTGATTCACATTCACATCCTAGATTATATTTGACCACTTCTGAACCAAAAAGAAAAAGTAACAATATACAAAGGTGATGCCATTTGATCACGACCACGATGTCTTACTTGAATTTAGTTGAGTTAAGACAAGTCTAAGCTGTCGAGTTTCATAAAGGAAAAAAAGCAATCTGATCTGATTCAACAAAATATGATCACATATCTTAAATTACAATCTCATCAGGGGAATAATGATAAGCACGCGCACAATACCTTCTTTGTTGGTAATTCATAGTTTATCAAAACACGAGCCATGAGAGGTGATTCTCCTGATGCAGCTAGAGGTAGGCAGGCATCTGTTACGACTATCATGCATGACTTACTATCCACACTCCCAGATTCAACCTCGGGATCTGCATTGTAAGTTTGGATCCACTGGGCACTTGCGTGGCGAAATCTTTCCAATATAGACGCACGTTCAGCTTCTGCCTGGTCACTGTACTGCATTCAAGAACTGAGTCATGCCAAGATACTCGTGGTTCAAAGAAGTCGACAAAGGGCAGTCGACTGAGTTCGCAATATACAGTGATAATACTCACCACCTCAATAGCGTAATTGTCGACACTTGCTGCTCGTTGCCATAGTCAGTCAATAAATTTCGGTATTATTCAGTTGGTAAAATATAACTATATAGCACTAAAAATATATAAAAGTGTAAGATTCTTATTAAACCAATCTTTGTCTCATCATTTTAAGGTACAAATATTGACAACATATCAAATAATTCATCTGGCAATGAGTAAGTAATAAACACTTGAATGAGTTGATTGATAATTCCCTATGCGCAACTGAAGATTTAAGAACTATTCCCGAATTTTTCAAAAAAAATTGGAGAATACTGAGACTGTGATCATAAGCCCTAGTTAGTCAAAATCCAATCTTTGTAGTTAACAATGTAGTAAATGAGAATCAAATAACAAAAAGCAAAGGAATATGATGGCCATGTACCAGAGGTGAGAGGGAGATGAAGGAGAGATTGGAGACCGCGGAGCACACGGCGTCGAGCTCGTCGCGGGAGCTGCAACAGATCACCATTGGAAGCGACGGGCGACGCCCCGCGACCCCGAGAAGATCCGCCAACGTCTCCTACCCACAGCAAAATAGGATGTTTATACTAAAAATTCGATTTCTATTACAATTTTGGCCCATTTTAACCCTTCTTCCCCATTGAGGCAAAACGTCGAACACATAACGACCCAAAGAGAGGGGAAAGGAGAGCGAAAGGTACCATTTTGAATTGGAGGCGATCGACGGCGACATAGAAGTGGCGCCCGGAGCTGCTTCGATCCACAGAGGAGAGTTAGGGTTAAAAGCAATGCTCGAGAGAGAGAGAGAGAGAGAGAGAGAGAGAGAGAGAGAGAGACCTGAGGTGGGAGTGAGAAGCGGGAGGAGAAGGAGAAGTGAGCGTGTCTCCGAGATCGAGCGACGCCCCTTTCATCGTCTCCGTAGCTCCCACAACCGCGAATAAGGAAATTTGGAATAAGAGGACTTATTCCCCTTTTTCTTCACGTGTATATATATATATATATGAACAAGCTGCTGTTTTAATTGGAGAAGCACAACATAGTTTTTCAGGATTCAGCAATAAATACTACATCTTCTGTTTATAACCTGCAGTTTCATAATAAGGAAGTTCTTTTTTACCTTTTACTAGAAAAATTAAATTCCTTCTGATGTCAATTAATTAACATTTCAGACCAGTTCTCAGATGAAAAGGCCGAATATATAACGAAATTATTTTTTGCCTGCATAAATTGGATTAAAAACCTCAACAGCCAAATCGACATCATGCAAACAATTATGTTCATCAAAGTCTGAAACCTAAAACTTTTTTATGTAGTCACGGACATAGAGGGATTATCTTCAATAAGTTCCACCAAAGCCTATACCTATTAACACACAATCAACTTATTTCAGCTACTTGAATTATCCTTTATACATGTACAACAAAGATTTCGCCGAATACTTGTACAACTACATACACACATACATATACTGAAAAAGGAACTCCATTACTTCTGGTTTTGCGCCTTATTTCTGGACAAGAACATGGCGATCCGTGGAAGCAATGACTTCTTCCTCCTTGCCTTCGAATCCGGCACGAAATTTTTCTCTGGATTATTGACAGGCGAATATAACTTGGAATGCGGCACGGGATGAACAAGACTATCAACTTCCTCCTTGTTTAATCCTTTTAATTCATTGTTATGCTCCAAACTCCTTGGCGGGCTTCTTGAAGGATTAACTGCAGCTTTGGCAGCGTTACCAGCTCTCCGCCTTTGCTCATTTTCAGCCCTCCATTTCCTCAATTGTTGCTCCACCCCTAATTTCCCTTCTTGTGCTCTCTCTTCCCTTTCCATTGCAACCCTCAAAGCCTCCCTTTTCTCATCCATCTCCTCAGATGTTTCTTTTAGTCTTTCTAAGCTGTTCAACTCATTATTCTTCGCCATCTCTACCTGAGCTATCGCGGCGGTCACCCTCTTGTGGGCAAGCTCTTCAGCCTCGTGGGCTCTCTTGCTAAGAGCGAAGTACTCTTCCAAAGGGAGGGTAATTCCGCTCGGAGAATCTTCTTCATTACTCAAAGCCTGCTCACTCTCTTGCAATGCTTTAACAGCTTCTGTCGCCAGCTTCTCGGAGGCTTTAGCTGCTTCTATTTCCTTTAAAGCCGCATGTAATCTGATTTCTGCAGTGTTTGCACCAGCCTTGGCTTGCTCAGCTTCTTCCTTAGCCTTTCTGAGCTCTTCTTGTGCTTTCTGGGCAACAAACTTAGCCTCATCAGCTTCCTGAGCTGCTTGTTGTAACAGCTTCGGCAGCTCCGCCATTTGTTCTCTAGCTTCTTTTTCCTTTATTAGAACTGTTTCCAGCTCCTCTTTCGTCCTATTAAGCTCAGCTTCGAGAGAAGAAACAGCAATAGACGCCATCCCCTCCCTCTGCTGCAACGTGGTCAAAGCTGCTTTCTCTTTTTGCAACTCTGATTTGAGGGAAGCAGCTGCAACTCTGAAAATATTAACCTCATCTTTCGTTTTCTCTATATTCCCTTTAACTTCTTCAAGCTCCTTTCTTGTTGAAGCTAGTGCTTCCTGAACAGACCTTTGGTTACTTTTTGCCTCGTCAGCTCCATTCTCCTCGGCGCTCTGTGCTTCTCGGTACAACCTTGCCTCCATGTAAGCAGCTAGCTCAGCTTTGAGTTTGACCAACAAACTGGTCGCTGCATTTAGTTTCAACTTTACGTCCTTTACTGACAGAAGCTGCTCGTTTAGCTGTTGCAGCTCATCTTCTGCTTGTTTTAGCTCTTTCTCCCAATTAAGGCAATCTTGTTCTCTAGCCAAAGCTGCGCCGATTCTATGTTCTTCTGCTTCTAGATGTGCAGCATGGGCCAATTCCAATGATTCTTTAGAAGCAATGAGTTCCAGCATGAGGTCCTCCACTGTTCTCTCCATCTCCTTTGATGCAGAAACAGCCTCTTCAGTTTTTTTAATTGCAATGTCTCTTTCGTTGATTAAGGAAACAAACTTCTCTTCGAGTTCTTTTAACTCCCCTTTCAAGGACTTCAATTCGGAAACTGCAGCTTCATGCCTTGCTTTGGCGACCTCCAGTTGGGTTTTGGCTGCAACACTAGCTTCATCCCCAATCCCCTGTTCAATTTCTTTGGCCCTAAGTTGAGCAAGTTCGGAGTCTTGTTTTGCCTGGGCCTCTTCAGTTTGTGCTCTTTCCAGGTTAAGCTTGAGTTCTTCTATTTGTCTCTTGGTGCTCTCTAGCTCATTGAGTACTTGGGCTTTAGCCTCCTCGGCAGCTTTTGATTGCTTTTTATAATCAGGCATTTCTTCACATACTTTCTCAAGTTCAAGCTGAATATGCTTGCTTCTCTGGATACATGCAGAATAAGTGAGTAATAAGACATCTAAGTAAAATGAGAGATCTCATGATTCTACGATAGATTTCACAAACCATTTCGGCTAATGATGACTGTTTAGAGTTGAGAGAGTCTCCATACAAGTTTACCCAAAAAGAAAAACCTAACTTAGAGATCATTAGGTTTATAACAGAAGCACATTTTGGGAAAGTTAAGAAATAAAGGGGAAAAAAAAGCTATATATACCTGCGGGTAAACAGAATGCTACTTGCAAAGCAATGCAATACATTATTGACTATCATTGCAAAAAATGGGGAACTTATAATGACAGGCATTACCTCTAGAGTATGTGCTTTGTGGGCTTTCCAGTCGGTGATTCCTCCAAACTTTGTCACAGCGGCCTTAACAGATTCAAAAGGTGCAGTAGTATCAATTAGACCTCTATAAGAAGGTACATGTTTTACATTGCCGGAATCATTGGCTGATTCTGGTGCCATGTTTTGTATATCTCCAACCTTCTTTTGTTGATCAAGCTCGTCAGGGATGATATCTTTTGTTTTCACTTCAACGAGAGAAGAAGGTTCATTGCGGGTCACAACACCATCGGACCGCTCTATTGGTTTTTCGATCTCGCTAGAAGCTGTATGTCCATTACTGATCAGAGCATCAGAAATTATATCAGAAGAACCACCTTGAAGTTTGACTAGCTGTTCACTTTCCATAATTTCCTTCAAATTATCCGATGAACGAGGTGCTGGAGTGTTAAGCATTTCTGAAGAAGACGATAAAGTATCATCTGTATAAGTCTTTGATTCATTTGAATTCTCTGGTATATTGAGTTTGTTGTGATCCATTGTCAAGCTATCAGCTGCATCTTCTTGAGTCTGTGCTTCGACATCTACATTCGTACCTTGAGGGTGGTTGATCTCAGTAACTTCATTAGTAACTATCGGTATTGGAGGTTTGTCCGAAGTTGGCAGACATTCTGGTGATGATAAAGACGAATTGAGTGAGGTTTCGGCCAAAAGATTTTCTTCGGCACCTTTGTCACTTTCCATTTCTCAATAAGTAGGTCCTTTATATGGATTCCTACAACATATAACAAGAGACACAAAGAAAAATTACAAAATTAGCAGGGTTTCCCCTCCGTTGTTAGACTTTCTTTTACTCCATATATATATTGTGGTCGCCATATTTATAAATTTGGATAATAGAGCCTTCATCAATCTACAGTCATCCTACTGTAATTGATCGGAACCCAGATATAAACTAGCTACATAAGATAAATTGCAAAATCTATGAGAATTCTATAACCAACCTTTCAGGTTTTACACAAGCTTTTTTGTAGAGTATCATAAATCTAAAAGGAAATAATAGGGATGTCACGAAAATTTGAGGTAAATAGTTTTCAAACTGAATGCTCAAAATGTGATGAATTGTGGTTAGGCAGCAAGATAGAGCCCACATATGTTTTTCCGTGTACTTGAGAAAGAAACATTGTTCATGATTTATTTCACATCATTCACACTTCTTCGTAGTCGGTAATTGAATACATTTGACATATCTCCCTGTTAAACTATTACTGAACAACCTGGAATGATTAGCCAAACACGATATTAGATTTAACAACATAGAAAGCAAAGTCGGTCAACATGTTTAACGCAATTTTATACTTTTGTACATTATAACATATTTATTTCTTCTTTGCAAACTTCAGTGTTTTCTAGAGAGAGAAAACACATGACCATTACACAAAAAATCCCTAATGTTTTGGCAAGAATCGAAAGCAACTCAAGAGCATGTTATCGTCAGCAACCCTACAATAGGTCTTTACTTTCAATGTGTGTTGGACTAGCACATGCTCTTTATCATAACTATATTGTGGACATAGATCAATAATTCAGAAAACAAGAACTCGCGACATACTCCAGACAAGTGCAGAGGTGAAATTATTTCGTTTGCTTCTAGATTGTTCCGTCAGAATATATGGCTTAAGGAGGAATCACTATACAAGTATTTCGATGCACCCTACGATAAATAAGCGTTTACTTGCATTAGATGCTTAACACTAGTCAAATCCCTTTCACTAGTTATAGAAACAATTGAAAAATCAACACACACACACACACACACACACACACACAACAAATAAGGATCAGAGCAATTCATCGAGTAACTCCAGAAACATCATAATTGTGTCTTTCCAAAAAGCTTCAAAAGTGGCATAACTCACTTACAGCATCGATACTACATCATCTACCCTGGTGTCCACAAATTTCTTCAAAAATTTTCAAATAAAAAATGAAATAAACTTCATCATCTACTTGATTTTTCAAAAAAAAAAAAAAAAAAGAACATCTGTAATAAGAAAATTATGCCAAGTAATCAAGGAAAGCTGCTTTTACAGTATAAGAACAGAAACAATCATTGTCCTCCAAGCAAAATTCACCATAAAACACAAAAATTTCAGCTCAATAACTCCCAGAATTTCATCTTACTCTCACAAATTCACATAATCAAGCGCTTTGTTTGCGGATCTTCGTTGCTCCGATCTCTCTCAGGAGCTTGCATAGCATAATTCGTGCAAATTCAAATTCCCAATCAAATCAGTACCAAATCGAAAAACTCCCAAACCAGAACCAATCAAAATGAAACTTTTACCAAATCAAACCAATCAACAAGCTTCAAACAGCATCCCACTACCAATTTAAGATACCAAAAATTCGCCGAAAAAAAAAAAAAGAAACGAAAAGGGAGACAAAGAGGACTCACTCGAATATCTCCGCAGCTTTTTCCCTTTTATGCGAACAACAAAAAAAAAAAGGGAAAGGGTTTAGGATTTAGAATCGCAAGGAGGTGGAGGAGAGATGGGATTGAATGGAGCGGGGGTGGCTCACGTGCTCCAGTCGCGAAGCAATTCGTGGATCGTTAGATCCATCCATATTTATTTTTTCTCTTTATCAGCTTTTTGTTTTTTTTTATATTAATTAATTAATTAATTAATTAAAATGAGTGATTATTATTATTATTATTATTATTATTATTATTATTACAAGCTTTATGCTATCATTAGTTCTATTTATTTAAATCCATTTTTTTTGAATTAGGTAATATACTATAAAAATAATAATAATTTCTTACACCTAGTTATAATTTTTAAACTAAATAATTTTTTTTTTTGAATATGCTCAAATATTACTAACACTCTCCCGAGATATCAAATATATTGTCAAATATTTTATTAATCAAAATTTATGTAAATCAGATGAATTATTTTAAAATTTTATTTTTATTTCTGACCAAGCTGATAACTTATTAAACTTATCATCAAAAATATATAATTTTTATAAATTTAATATTTTTTTTAAAATTAATAGATCATACATTTAGCAAGAAATTAAAAATCTTGCTATAAACTCTAAAATGAAAGATTATATTCTAAATGAAAAAATAAATGCACGTGATATTTAAGATTTTGAAAAAGGTATATGAAATTGCCCATAAATTTTAATACATTTTTTTATATAGAATAAACAATTTTCTCTTAGCGTACTTTTGAGTATAATTTTAAAGTAATATTTATAATATAATTTAGATAATTTTAAAATAGTAATATTTATAATATATTATAGACACTTAATTGTAATTTCGAGATGATAAAGGGGTTGCGCATGCATTTTACCGAAAAAGAAGTGTTGACCAGAGCCACCACTTTAGTTACCTAATCCCTAATATTCCGCATAACAATCTTATGCGCTACTCCATCATCGCCCCTGATCTTTCCACCTGGCCTAATATGTACGGTGGATACTTCGTCCATACAAAACATAAGTATGCGGACGGGCGGATATAGCGCGCCGACTGCATGGGACCACTACCGTTGGAAATTTTCTGAGCCGTGTATGCGGACGCAAGGAAATGTAGACAAACGGGATTAATCATCAGTCAATTTTCGGAAAGTGGAGTGGTTAGTATAAAATTATTAAAGCAATATCAGCCGTACATCTACGATATATATATTTCACATATTTTAGAGTGAAAGATCATTTCAAAATAATCAGTAAAATTTATAATATTTTAAAATAAATTAAATGTAAAATATACATACTATTTTAAATATATAAAATATATTTTCTAATTATTAATTAAAGTGATTAGTAATTTAGTGGCGACAAGGACGGTGATGTGTAAAAATGGGAGCAGTTAGAAGTTGAAAAATATTTTATTTTATTTTTAAATAAATAAAATATAAAATATATATTTTATTTATGGTGTATGAATAGCTCAGTGTGCATATTCTGCCTTATAATAATATGAATTTCTCAAATCATATGCTGCGTTATAATAATCTGAAACTGAAGCAGTACTATGCACGAGACTTTGCAGATTCTAAAACGAATTCAAATCTAGTGTAACCGATCTTGCTTAGAAATTCACTAGTTTAGTTAAAATTTTAATTAGAACTTTTATTTGGAAATATATAATTTTTAGCATACCATTTCAGAAAGTAAAAAAAGATTAAGAGGCGGTTTGGCTTAAAAAAAGTATATAAGAATTTTTTTTTTTTTTAATGTTTCGTCTGCTTGGTTCCAAAAAAGAATTAAGTTTTTAAACGTAATTTTGTTCAAATTTTATAAAAACTAGTATTTGTATTTTTCTAAAAAAATTTGAAAAATAAAAATAGTAATTTCATAAAATTAATTTAGAGAGAAGCCTTTTACAAAAAGCTAGATTTTTTTGAAACCAAATATATATATATATATATATATAAAAAAAAAAAAAAAAAAAAAAAAAAAAATGAATCTTTCTTATATTTTTATGAGAACCGAAAGGGCTATATTCTTTTCTTTTATGCGAGATAAAGTGTCAGTGCTTATACACTGTGTAAGCAGCTTATTGTACTTATATATATACTCAGTAGCCACGTAATTGTTAAAAACTTTAGATTGAAAAATTATAATCAAAGGAATAAAAAAATATTCTATAAAGTAACTTTATGTATATTATAAATTTAAATACAACATCAAATGAAAGTTAATAAAATTGTGCTCAATGTATCGCCTTAGCATAAGAAAAAAAGATAGGACATAATAGTTTGAAAAAGTAATAATAGATATGATCAGCATCGCCATAACGTGAGAAGGAAAAAAACTAATTAGTTATATATTTATTCAAAAAATATATTTTTTCTTTTTAGATTGGGAGCCACGATCACCACCGACGAATCAGAACCACTATGTGTTCCGGCACTGTCTATATCACGCTTTGGAATCGAAATTGCGATCCGAGCTCGCCAACAGATCCGCTACCCATGCGGAAAGTCCTGCATAGGTGAAGCGTCTAATCTGTAAAAATAGTGCTAACAACTATACAGATATCAGAGTTGAAAAATAAATTACTGAAATATAAGATACAACCCAAATAATATATGTCAGGACCTCACAATACATATCTCTTAAAAAAAAACTCTCAAAGTAAAAGTACAATAATCCAACAAATCCACTGACTGTACTATACATCTCCAAAAAGAAGTACCGCTACTCTCCAAGAATGGATAGGGATCTAGCTCGCGACTCCCTTATCTCGATCAGTAGAAGCAGTAACTGGAGCAGGAACTAGAATTGGAGTACATGTCTTAAAAAATAGTCACCACAGAGGATGTGAGAACTATATCAAACAGTAGTTCTCAGTTGGTACCGTCTCCAAGACCAACGTTTTGCCCACTAAGTCTACTAGAGTAATAAGATAACAATGCAGTAAAAGTGGTGATAAAAAGCTGAAAATAACTCTACAGCTATTATGTCTCTATCTATCGTGCTCAAAAAATGAAACAGATGATAAAATGCATCTCCTCGATATGCTCAGTCAACCCAAGCGCACTGACTGTCATATAGGGTGCAGTCAAACCTGCGCCCACCTACTACCATTATATTCACGGAGAACTGAAATTACGTAGGACGTCCAACAAGGATTGCTTCGACAAGTCGCGATAGCAAAGTAACAGGCCCAGCTCCGAGGCTGTACTGGAGTGAAGCGACCCTACCGAGAAATATCCGCACATCTCTGTCAAGCTCAATATGGCTCATGTAGGCTAGAGTCCAAATCCACGATCAATCAAATCGACAATATCGAACTCACAACACTAACTCACTAGCCGGAGGTACTCAACAGCCGAGACCACCATCGACTCAGACGGCTCGCAAATCAAGCACTGATCTATCCTCAGCTACCAGACTCCACTAGGCCCCCAGGTACGAGCACAACATGTATCCTACACTATCCCGACCACTCGGCCCACTACTCGGGCGAGGAGAAACTCTAAGTCCAGAGAAACAATAATAAAATATGTAGGAAGTTCGAATATGGCAAAAATGCCTAAGATGAGAGTTTTCTAAAGTCTGATCAAATATCATGCAACATATGATAGAGTTCTAGTCAGAGTTCCACAACTCTACAAATATCATGATACATCAATAATAGCACCTACATTAGCATACTGAGAACTATAATACTAGAATTAATAGGAAGTCTGTAATTTTGGAGGAAAATTCAACCCACCTGAAATGCATCGATCCGGAGTCCGATCGGGCTAAAACTATATGTGCATGTTTCTTAGGCTTCCACGGTTCCAACGAACCGAAAAACTCCCAAAAACTCCTCCCGGATAATCGACAACGGTCAAAACACTAAGTGCTGCCCAAACAGTCTAATGCAAAATCAGCATGCGCATCAACGAAGTGTAGAAGCCAAACCATACACAATTTTTATCCGGAACCAAAAGAAAATATGTTCACCTCGATCGTAAGAAAGTGCTCCAACTTTTACTTTCCCTGAAAAACTCCAAATTTCCCACGGAAACTGAAACACAAGCCGAACACCGCGATGAGTTTCAAACACAAAATCCAGCACCACGGTCCTGTCATAGAGCTCCAAAAACAGGAAAAGTTCATCTTCGAAATGCCTTCAAAAAATCAAAGGAAAAATACAACTGTGTTTTTCTCAAAGTCTAGATGGAGATCGAGTCCTTAAACTTCCAAATCCACCAACAAAAAGCAAAGAAAATGCACAAATACTCCACGCTGTCCATAAAATGCTACAGCACAAAAGGGGTCTAAAGATGCTGCGAGAAACCCCATAAAAACCCAAAATGGAGAGGAGTGATAAATACCAAAGTTGTAAGCCTACCTCTCATGAAGATCCCAAACCAAAAATCAGCCAAACACTCCAAGAGGCCAGCTCAGGGGGAGTTTGCGCACGAAACGTCGACGGAGAAGGCCGCAATCGAGGAAACGTCGAAGCTCGCAGAGTCAGGGAAGAAAATGATGAAACGGTCTCAAAAAATCCTCCAAAAATCCTAGAAGTGAAGAGAACTTGCTAAGCTTCCTCTCAGACAAAGGGTGCTCCAAGGTGCCTTCCTAAAACACAGAATTGAAGGATGAAGGGGCCTATTTATAGAAAAAATCAGGAATTCTCAACATTCGGATCAAGGACCAGGTTTTGAGCGCCTGGAACCGCAAAGTGCGCGCCCGGACATGTGGCGAGCATTCGCGCAGCGCCCGAATCGCCCACAGCGCGCAATGCGTCCCTACCCAGCCAATCGCGCTGCGCTATGTGGCTCCGCCCGCGCTAATCGCGGCGCGACACGTGGAAAAGCGCCTGGTCCCGCTACTACAGGCGCCCGGTCCAGCAACTACAGTAAAATTTTATTGTAGTGTAAAAAATTATATTATTAATATGTTAACATGCGAGAAATTAATAATATCTAAACACTCCTACAAATGGTGTATATTTTACTGAAACTACTCATTCAAATTTTAGTAAATAAAAATATATAGAATTAATTTGAATTACGGACTATTTAAATATTATTATCTAAATTTTTAATTTATTTAATGTGAGTCAATAAATAATATATTGACTTCAAAATTTTAAAATTTAGTTTATTTTTACAAAATTGACTAGTATATATATAATATAATTCTCACAACTATAAATTTATTAAAGTAAATAATTAGTTTAAATTTTATAGTCAAAATATTATTGACCGACTAAAATAAAATAAATTAAAAAAATAATAAAATTTAAAATTTTAAAATTAGATAATTAAATCAAAACAATATATAATTCAAATAAATTATATAAATTTTATCAAATAATAATAATAGGATAAGATAAGTGGATTAATATGGTTCATACAAAAATTTACAAATGTAAATTTGTATCTATATATAAGAGACGTATGGATGACACAGCATTTAAAAAAAAAAAAAAAAAAAAAAAAAACAAAAACATATTACTTAAGTAAGCTTGCTAAAGACAATGACTGAGGCCTAGTAACGGAATAAGACAGAGCTAGTTATTTCACAAATAAATATAAATTACGGAACTAGTGTAAAAAAACGTTTGGGATGGTTTCAGGAATAAGAGATTTTGTGTTTGGTAGAAAAATGAGAAATAAGAGGAATAAAAAGTTTTAATTAAAATAAATTATCTTTTTACCTTCAAATTTTATTATGTAATAATGAGATGAGAGATGGTGCCTCAGTGGACGTGAAAGAGTATTTAAGAAAAAAGTAAGAGGGTGGTTGGAAAGAGTGAGATCAGTAATTCTTACTTATTCTAGTTGTATCAGAATAAGCTATACCGATTGATTCCTGATATGTTTGGAAGAATAAGAGAGATATTCCTCGTATTTCCGTTTCTATACCGAATCCAAACGTGCCCTGAGATGCAACAGCATATCCGTTCCCTAACTCTGATGTAAAACTTCGTGCGGCCAATTCTGCACGCGGTTGTACAAATTTGTTCGATGAGTAGTTGATCTATTTTATCTTACAAGATCAAATAATTCCCGAATAATTTGTACAAATTTGTTTGATGAGATGGTGAACTGTTTTATCTTATAAGAACAAATAATTCGCATTGTATGTTTGATAAATTAAAAAAATAATTTAAAAATTATCGATTTGCATCATATATAGTTGTAACCGCACTGTATTTGTTATTGTATGTATATTTAAATTTATTGTTTGATTTAATATTTTAAAATTTAACTACTGTAGTCGAAAGTGCATGAGGGGGCCTAACTACTGCAATTTTTTTAAAAAATATAATTTTAAATAAAAAATAAATTAATATGTTTAATCAATATTTAAAAATATATTTTTTTTTCTATAGTAGAGATATTTTTACCATCACATATTTAAGTTGGTAAAATTTTACAAATGTGTTTTTCAACTGCATATAATTAAATAAATTGTTTATAATTTGATTGTATTTAACTAAACAAGATGTAAACAGTTATGACTCTTGTGTTTTTAATTTATATATATATATATATATATATATATATATATATATATATATATATATATATATAATTACATCCAATCAAAACAACTTAACCTCATCAGTCTTAAAGTTTGAGGGCCAAAATTTAATTCAGCCAAAAACAATAAATAAATATATTTTTTTTTTTTAAAAAAAGAAATACCTGTTTTATTTATTTTGAAATAAATTTAGCTAGAAATATAAAACAACTAAACTTCGAACTCGTGATTTTGAGTATCAACCACCATACCCTTTACCACTTGCACTAGAAACAATCAATATAAACATGCATTTTAATTCATACAAAGACAATATTTTAAAATTTCAAAATATTATTTATTGTAAATATTTGACATAAATTAAATTTGTGTCTATAATCAAATAAAAACTCTTTGTAGTGGAAAAAGTAATAATATACAGCACTTGAAGAATAATATTTTTAAAATATTTAGCAAATTACTAGATATAGTCAATAATATATTATTAGAAAAATATAATATTGAATTTGATCTACACCCATAAAGTTAAGATAGATGATGCAAATTTATTAATAATTATGTAAAAAAAAAAAAAAAAAATCTTTTCTTTTCTTTTTTATTTTGTAAAACTTTCAAAATCTATATTTATTTATGATATTATTTTTGTGACAAAGATTTAAGTAATCAAAAATAAAGTTAGAAGTTTTCATGCATTTTTATTTTTTTAATAAATATAAAAATAGTTTAATTAATCTATAAATCAGAGGGCTAAAATATAGATTTGATTCGATATGATTGAGTTAGGGTTCGAAAATCTCAATCTCTCGACCCTCCAAGCAACACAGCTTAAATGTTATAAAGAGATATTCAAATTATGCTCAAACTAATCGAAAACTTAGCCAATAAAATCTTTAGGTACCCCATATAGAAATTGCGCAGAACTAATCAATATGATGAGATTAATAAGAGTATGTTTAATTGGGTGTCTAATAAGAAAAATATTTTTTTGTATATTTTATTTAGTGTCTATGATTTATATTTCATCCATTTTATAGTAAAGTAAATTTCATCCGTCATTTCGAAATGACGGATAGAAAAAATTTTATTCTTGAATGGATGGGATGTATATCTAACACTCCAAATAGAATGTACCACTAGCATTGCTCGTCTAAAAACTTCCTGACGAAGTAAGTAAATTCCAGTATTACAACAATAAACAAATCCAAAGATCCAAAGGTTTTGAACTATATTTGTTATTTTTCAGTATTTTAAAAAAGCATTCAAATAATTTTTTTAAAAAATATATACTATTTTCGATAATACAAAAAAAAAAAAAAAAAAAAAAAAAAAAAAAAAAAAAAAAAAAACCAGCTCAGTCCGGTCCAGATCTGTGCCCAACCCAAAAAAGATCGGGCTAGCTGGTTAGGCTCGAGCAAATCCTAAGTCGATGCAGAACCAGATCGAATTCGGGTTCGGGCACGAGTATTTTACACGTTGGATCTGAACTGCTTGGTTAGGGCTGACCCGACCCAACTCAACAGAAGGCGCGCACGAGCTCCGCCCCACCCGCTGCTTTCGCCTCGCCCGTCGATTCCTTCGACAACACCACTCCACGTCCCTCCGTCTCCTCTCTCTCTCTCTCTCTCTCTCTTTCGCCTTCGGCTTCTCGTCTCCGCTTCTCTGCGGCGCCCGATCACCTACCCCTCGTCGCACCCACCCGCAGGGCGGTGACGCATCTTATTCTCACAGCCTCGCGGTCTCCGCCCCCTCCCTTTCTCCTCCGAAACCCTAACCCTAGCGACCTCCTTGTTCCCCGGCCTCGATCCTACCTAGGGTTGGCTCTCCTTCATGCAGTTTTGCGCCGCCGCGCTGCCCTTGCCCCCCGGAATCGCCCCTCGCCATGGCCCATCCGGGGAAGTTCGTGTCCGTTAACCTCAACAAATCCTACGGCCAACACTCGTCGTCGTCGCCCTCCTCAGCCGCCGCCGGCCATGGCCGCGCCGGTCGCTACGGGGGCGGCGGCGGAGGGGGAGGGATGGTGGTGCTCTCCCGCCCTCGTAGCTCGGGGCAGAAGGCGGCGCCGAGGCTGGCGGTGCCGCCCCCCTTAAACCTGCCGTCGCTTAAGAAGGAGCACGAGCGCTTCGACCCCGCGGCGTCGGGGTCCGCCGCCGCGCATGGGAGCTCCGGGTTCGGATCCGGATCCGGCCCCTCCGTGATGGGGTGGAACAAGCCCGCCCTCCGCCCGGCTCCCGAGGAGAAGGATGCTATCGGCGGAGGCGCGCCTCAGACGGGGAGATCGGCCCTCGATGGGGATCATCGCCTCACCGGGAGCCCATACACGCCCCCCGGCGCCAGGTCCGCAGGCCCCGCCCCTCCCAAGTCTCCTGCCTTAGGTTTCGCCGAGAAAGCCATGATCTTGAGGGGCGAGGAGTTCCCGTCTCTCCTGGCAACGGTCGCTTCCGCTTCTAAGCAGAAGGAAAGCGCGGCTCAGAAGCAGAAGCAGAAGCAGGCGAGTGAAGAGGCATCTTATGGTCGTTCTGAGAAGCCCGAGTCGCAAATTCCGGTGGACATGCGCCCCCAGATGAGGCCCTCTCTTTCCAGTTCCAGTAATGCTTCGGATGGTCAAAACATCCGGAAAGGCAGCTACTTTGAGCAGCAGCGGAAGAAGGCCGGCTTGTCCGAGCAGCCGCTCCCGCTCGTCAAGCTGCGGCACTCTTCTGACTGGGACGACGACGAGCGCGACACAGGCCTCGGTATCCCAGAACGAGAGAGGGATCGTGGGCTTGCGAGGTTCGAGCCTTCTCTTATTACTGATCTTTATGATGGCCGTGGCCCACGGGACGAACTCGGCTCCCTTGCTTCGAATAAGGAAAGTAGGGAAGTTGGTTCTTGGAGGTCGCAGTTGGGGCAGCCACGGGACAGGTTTGGTGCCCGTGATCCTGGGGTTGATAGAGAACGATCGGATGCCAGGCCTTTTAGCGCTGGGAGAGACATTGGTAGGGAGGATTCGAATGGCCTCTCGCCTTATAGAGACAATAGTCGAGACGGCTTTGTTGTCGGGAAACAGGATTCGAGGTATTCTCGAGGGATGAACACTCAGAATGGAAGGAATGTAGTCGAAGCTTTCAGCGGGAGAGGTGCCGAGCATAGTACTACCGCGCAAGGTCGGTATGGTGATAATTCCAATAACTGGTACAAAGGAAACTCATTTCATGGTAATACTCATTCCAAGGGACAATTCTCTTCTGCGAGTAAAGGATTTTCACCCAATGATCTAACTACGAATTATGGGAGAGAGAAGCGGCTGGCATCGAACTCCGCTAAGCCGTATGTCGAGGATGTGGGCTTGGACAGCAGGGATCCCTTTTCGAATGACATTGGAGATTTGAATGTTAAAGTGTTCAAGAAGAAGAAAGAGACACAGAAATCGGCTGATTTCTACGATCCTGTAAGGGAATCATTTGAAGCTGAGCTTGACAATATCCTGAGGATGCAGGAGCAAGAGAGGCAAAGGGTGATGGAAGAGCAGGCGAGAGCTTTGGAGCTTGCGCGAAGGGAGGAAGAAGAGAGAGAGAGGCTGCTGAGGGAGGAGGAGGAGAGGAGGAGGTTGCTTGAAGAAGAAGCCAGGGCGGCGGCTTGGCAGGCTGAGCAGGAGAGGGTGGAGGCTGCCAGAAGAGCTGAGGAACAAAGGATTGCTAGAGAGGAGGAGAAGAGGCGGGTTTTGATGGAAGAGGAGCGGAGGAAAGAGGCTGCACGTCAGAAGCTGTTGGACCTGGAGGCGAGGATTGCAAGGAGGCAGGCCGAAGCTACTGCGAGAGATGATAGACTTCCTTCTGCTGCTTCTAAGGAAAGAGACATGCCACGAGTTAACGACGTCCAAGATTGGGAGGATGGTGAGAGAACTATTGAGCCGATCATAAGTTCTGCACCATATGATTCCTCTGGTGTAAACAGGTATGTCTCTTCAAGGGATGGAAATGCTTCATTAGTGGATAGAGGGAAAAATTCGTATTACAGTCCGAGTGCCCTGCTTCAAGAACAAGGGAATGTTTACCAGAGTCCAAGAAGAGATGCAATTGGCAATAGGAGAGGATTCACAAAGAAAGAGTTCCATAGCGGTCTGGTGACAATGTCTGCAAGGCCATCTTCTAAAGGGGGTAGAGTGGAATCGCCATATAATTCAGATGATTCTCGTTATGGAAGAACCCAGCAGAGGTGGAATATGTCCAGGGATAGTGACAATTTTAGCAAGAACTCTGATTTCAGTTCAGATTTTCTTGAGAGTGACATATTTGGTGATGCTGGATTTGGAATGGGTAATTTTCATGAAAGTCCCCACTCACAGCCTGCAGATAGATTGTTTCAGAGTACTGAGACTGATGGCTTCCCCTCCCCTGCGAAATTTCGCCATTCATTGAGGCAGCCGCGCGTACTCCCTCCTCCATATGTATCTTCGGTGCACAGAAGTAATTTCAGAGACTCAGCTGAACGTGCAGATTCTTCTTTCAAGGAGAGTGAAACTCAATATGCAATTAGAAATGAGCAACAAATTCTTCAACAGCCTGCGGCATCTGTATTAATGGAAGACAATGCTATTTCTCAAGAGCAAATTGAGAGGAACAGCCCAAGATGCGAATACCAATCTTCTCTCTCGGTTTCCAGTCCCCCTAGCTCACCCACACAGCTTTCACACGAAGAAATGGATGTTTCTGGAGATGCACCGGCGCTGCCAACTTCTGCTGATGGTGAGCGAACTGTCTTATCTGATAATGAACATACTGCTATTGAACTGGCGGCTAGTAATGCCACTAGACTAACAACTCCTAGTACGGTCTCCTCTGCTGAGGACGATAACTGGGGTGCTGGAAATAATGAAGAAATGGAGGGACAAGATGAGTATGATGAGGATGAGGATGAGGATGAGGATGACGGTTATCAGGAAATTGATGATGCCCATGTAGGTGATGATGAAAATCTTGGCTTAGGTCAGCAGTTGGAAGATATAGAGGCAAAGGTTGGAGAGATGGAACAGGTTATACTTGGTTTCGATGAAGGTGTCGAAGTTAAAATTCCCGGCAGCAATGAGCTTGAAATTGCTGCTCGTAATAGTGACAATGCATGTAAGACACCAGAGAATGCCTTCTCAGAGGAGACAATGGATATCTCCTCAAGAATTGTAAGTGAAGCTGAAAATGCAATGCGGGATTTGGCTCTTGACCCAGCTGCATCAAGTAGCTCTGAAGTGCAAGCACTAGATATGATGACACCACTGTCAAGCTTGCCGTTGCCATCTACATCTTTACTACCACCCCCTGTTATATCATCGTCATCCTCTACAGTTGCGAGTCAAAATGAAGTGACCGTTCAGCTTCAATTTGGTCTCTTTTCTGGTCCTTCTCTAATCCCATCCCCTGTTCCAGCGATTCAGATTGGCTCCATCCAGATGCCAATCCATTTGCATACCCAGGTCAACCCGTCTTTGACTCAGATGCACCCTCCACAAGCCCCACTATTTCAGTTTGGCCAACTGAGATATGGCCCACCACCAATCTCTCAAAGCGTCTTGCCTCTTCCTCCTCAGCCTCTGCCTTTTATTCAGCCCCCCGTGTCAGCTTCTTACATGTTGAACCAGAACCCTTCAGGTAGTCTTCCTAACCAAGTGACTCCAGCCACTTCTTTGCTGAACAATTTAGGAGAGACCGAACACTCTGATCGGTCTCAAAAGAATGTAGAGTTTGAGTTGCTGAAACCGTCACCTAGTGGCCAAATGAGAGAACCTGTGTTGCCCCACAGACAGACACAAAGTTTTTCTGTGGGTGAGAAAACGAATGTAACTGGTACTGTTATCCGAAATGAGCATCGTGGGAATCATGGTATTTCTTTGAAGAGGAGTTTTAGGCCCGTCCCTCGTGAATCTCAATTGCCTCAGTTGGTGTCAGAAGAAAAAGGTATGACTGGCTCGTTGGGTCCAGGAGCTGTGTCCAGTGGCAGAGGGAAGAGATATGGTTATGCTCCAAAATGCTCTGGTTTAAGGTTTCCATTTTCCGGTGCAGAAAACTCACAGACAAATTCAAATGGATTTCAGCGAAGAACTCGAAGAAATATTCGAAGAACTGAATTTAGAATTCGAGAAAATGTTGAGAAGAAACAATATCATGTTGTGGAGTCATTAAACCATGTCGGGCAGGATAGAACCCAAAATATTAGTGGCAGAGCCAGAGGAGCTTCTGTCAGGAATGTGGGCAAGAAAGATGGTATTTCAAATAAACTGGCTAGGATTGGAAGTGAACCGGGCAACTTAAATTCAGACCAGTCTACTTCACGAGTAGTGGGTTTTAATGGCAGAATGGATAAAGCCATTGACAAGCCTCCTGGCGGGAAGCTGAGCTACAAAATAAGTGGAGATTTTGAGCATATTGATCCCCCCCTGCAGAGTGGAGTTGTTCGTGTTTTCGAGCAGCCAGGAATTGAAGTTCTTAGCGATGAGGATGACTTCATCCAGGTAAGGTCCAAGAAGCAGATGCTAAATGATCGTAGGGAACAAAGAGAAAAAGAAATCAAGTCCAAATTGAAAGCGCCCAAGGTATATCTATTTGTTATTCTTAATTTTCTATGAAATAACTTGCCCATGCTATTCTTCCTCACATTGTTTTAAAAAACTAATCATTTTTGGCCCATGGATTATCACAGGCACCTCGCAAACAAAGTACTATTTCACTAGTTAATAATCCTACCTCCAATCCAAGCAAAGGGGCAGTTTCTTTTGTTAGAGATGCTTCGAGTAGAGTTCGTTCGGATTCTGTGGCCACACAGGGAAGGGGCTCCAGCAATCTTGAACCTTCGCTTGTATTCACCGGCAATTTGACATCTCGAACTCTACCACCAATTGGTACACCTTCAATGAGCAATGATTCCGATTCCAGATCCAATGATTTGAAGTACGCAGCATTAATCAGATATTCTTTGTGTGTCTGTGCTACTTTTGAAAGACTTTTCTCACCTACTTTTTTACAGGTCCAATCAGGCAACCTCTGTTCCGGCCATCTTGTGCACCGGGGAGAAACTTGTGTCCGGCATACTGTTTGAGAACAACAAAGCAGCTTCTGACAATGCTTTATTGTCTTTGGGTTCCCAGGATAATTTGCATACAAATCAACATGTAAGAGAAGATTATGGTGGCTTCATTTTTCTCTCTTCCGACATTCTTCTGTCTACAATTCTGTATTTTGATCTCTATAGACGGAACTGTATAATTTCTAACCAGTTGTTATCAGTGTTTAACATAATTTGCTCTTTTAGAATTATAGTGCCACTTAGGTAATTCTAGGCTTTTCGTTAGCTTAATGATATACTATGAGGTACACAGAATAAAGTCTGGTGAATATGAATATTTTCACTGATGTACGGTGTTGTGTCAAGATAGATATGTAGAACATAAATAAAATATTATTTGCATGACTTGAATCATTTGAGATTTTCATTGAATAGATACAGTTAAAATCAGTGTCTATGTTGTTAGGAGAAGTAGCTGCTTTAGCTGTCAATTAACATTTGTGTTGCCAATCAAAACCTCACAGGTAAATTATATCTGTATTCTTTCATGCCATTCACAGAGTTTTGCTTCCTCTTCCCCGTAGAAATAGTTATGCTGGAGGATGCAGTTTTGGAATAATTAAACAATTTCAAAAGTTCCAAATTTAAGGATTTTTTTTAATCTATAAATATCTGTTTGCATTTTTGAAATGCTGATTTTGTTTTTCTTCCAAATTTAAGGTTTTTATCTGTTTTTTCTAGTCCTTGTAATTGTTGCTTACCTTGAAATAATTTTGACAGGTTATGTCTTTAACACAAACTGAACTGGAAGAAGCTATGAAGTCTGAACATTTTGAGTCTCATGCAGCTCCTATAATGTCTCTTGAACCCAACAAGTCCATAACATCAACAATGATTCAGGACAAACCTTTTTCTTCATCGGTCAGTCCTATCAGCTCCCTTCTTGCTGGAGAGAAAATTCAATTTGGTAAGTAGTCTGATCTGAAATTTTCACATTTACATCTTCTTTTCACACTGATTAACCTCCATTTATTTCCTTGGAATTCAGGGGCAGTTACTTCACCCACCATTTTACCTACTGTAAGCCGAGCCATATCTAGTGGACTGGGTCCTCCAGGTTCATTTAGGTCAGATCTGAACATCGATCGCAACTTACCTACAACTAACAATGACTGTACTTTGTTTTTCGACAAAGAAAAGCATCCGGAGGAATCTTGTAAAACTCTAGAGGATGCTGAGGCTGAAGCTGAGGCTGCTGCTTCTGCTGTTGCTGTTGCTGCTATCACTAATGATGAGATAGGTGGATCTGAGATGGGTGCAAGTTCAGCTTCTGTTTCAGACACCAAAAGCTTCAGTTTATCGTCAGGAGGTAAAACTATACCTTTTGAGTGTCCTAACTAAATGTAGTTTTACCTTTTGAATATCCTAACCAAATGTTATATTCAATAAAAACGTATGGAGACCCCACAGAATAAAGCCATTTTGAAATAGATTCAGGGCCCTTTTTCAAAATGGTGCATAATTTAGTGGTTCTGTATTGATTTTTACCCTTAGTTTTATTGCTTATAAACTTCTACCTGATTGCTAATATGTTAGATTTTGCAACAGGTGTGCCAACTGGTCAAAAATTATCTGTTCAATCATCAGGTGAAGAGTCTTTAACAGTCGCTCTCCCAGCCGATCTTTCAGTTGATACAACATCCCTTTCCTTATGGCCTCCTTTACCAAGCCCACATAGTTCTGGACCATTGATTTCCCAATTCCCTGGAGCGCCACCCTCTCATTTCCCCTGCTTTGAGATGAACCCGATGACAGGTGGCCGTGTTTTCGCCATTGGGCCCCATGATGAGTCCTCTGGCCCTCAAGCCCAATCGCAAATTAGTGGCGCTTTGCCTTCAGGCCCGATTGGGGCCTGGCCACAATGCCATTCTGGTGTTGATTCATTTTATGGACCTCCGGCTGGGTTTGCAGGCCCATTCATTGGTCCTGGAGGAATCCCTGGTGTACAAGGCCCGCCACATATGGTGGTGTATAACCACTTTACTCCGGTGGGGCAGTTTGGTCAAGTAGGATTGAGTTTCATGGGGACAACTTATATTCCTACGGGCAGGCAATCTGATTGGAAGCACAACTCAGTGTCTTCTGCAGTGGGTGGTAGTGAGGGCGAGCTAAGCAATCAAAGTGTTGTTTCGAGCCTGTGCACCTCTTCCAGCATGCCTGCCCCAATCCAGCGTCTGGGCCCTGCGCCTCTCATGCCTATGGCTTCTCCTTTGACCATGTTTGATATCGCGCCTTTCCAGGTAGATCTTTTCCAACACCAAGAGGCAACCTCTACTAAGTATAAAATTTTCGAGGGAATGCATATATTCAATTGCTGTTCTCTGATATTATGTTTTTCTCTCTCTAATGATGTTTCCGAAAGGAGTGTGCATCTACCAAAATATCGTTTTCATCATCCTTAAAAGCATCTTAAATTAGATGGTCGATTGTAATTCTATGTATAGCAATATAATACTAGCAATTCTTCAACAAAAATGGCTTTATTAATTTTTCTTTTTTTGTTAATATTTTATTTTAATAGCTATCTGCAAATTTTTTGGTAAAACTATATGGCTACCCACTCAAAAATAAGCTGATCTAAAAAAAAAATGAAAATAAAAAATAAGCCATTTTGACATTACTCCCAAACTTGTGTCAAAATCGAAGGGATTTGTCTTTGAAATGGCCTTCACTTGAGGGAATCTCATTACGTATTTATCTTTTTTTAATATCTACTACTACACATCCACTGTCTGACTTTGTCCTACTTGTTCCAGTCATCTCCTGATATTTCGATGCAAGCTCGCTGGCCTCATCTGCCTCCTCCACCGCTTCACTCTGTCGCCCTCTCTGTCCCACTACAACAGCATCAGGTCGATGGCGGGATTCCTTCAAATTTTCGCCAAAATCTTCTGCCGGAAAATTCTGCGGGAATCAACAGCAAATTCCATGATCCCTTATCATCATCTTTAACTTCTTCTGATAACAATAAGAGCTTCCCACTTCCAAACTCGACCCACTCGCATTTCGCGAATGTGCTAAATCTTGTACAACAACCAACTTCCAACAGTGCTACCATTCAAACCCTTAGTCCTCCGAGTGGAAGCAACAATAAACTACCAAACATTTCTAAAACCTCTGCAAGGACTACTATTACTACTAACCAAACTGGAGGCCCATCCAACAAGCCTCACCACCAACAGATGTCGTCGGGCCAACAATACCTTCACCCAGTCGGGGGGCCGTCCCAGAAAATGGGTACAGTAGGTGAATGGCACAGGCGGTCAGGATTTCATGGAAGGAATCAGAGCACAGGAGCCGAGAAGGGTTTCAGCACGGGAAGGATGAAGCAAATATATGTCGCCAAGCCATCGACTAGCGGACCTGCAAATCCAGCATCATAGATGAAGGGTCGGCATCTTCGCTGAACATCAACCCTCATTGCGACTCCTGCTTCTGATTTGGGATGTTGGATTATCGATAGACATGGGGTGAACAGCCTTGTTTATTAGCCGTAATCGGTGATTTTTATCTGTTCTTATGTTTTTGGCGTGCTTGCCAGCATTCTCTTATTTCTTGATTTCCATTAATGGAAGAGAGAGAGAGAGAGAGAGAGAGAGAGAGAGAGAGAGAGAGAGAGATGTGGAATAGCTTTTTGTTAATCAGGAACCAACTTTCTTTTGCTGGTGTTTGGGGTGGTGGGGGACATGGAATTCACATGGCAGTATATTCATGCTTTTATATGTGTTGACACTCATAATTGTAGTGGTACGTGTTGGTTTGATATGAGGAATAATAATAATAATATTATTATTTTCCAGGCTCCTTTGGTGCCTTGTATTGCTGTAACAAATCTATAGATGAGTGCTGCATAATTTTCTTCTACATTATCAAATTAGTATTCATGCATGCAGTTCTAGTCTAAGTTTCCCTTTTCATGCATCTTTAGCTCCTCTTATATTACTTGCCTTTTTTCTACTCTTCTTTTTGAGCTGTTTCTCATGTATCTTACACATGAAAGGTTTTGGGAAATTGCAGATACGCATAATCTGTCAAATTATACAGAAAATAAACTGAGCAAAATATCAATAAATTAGCTTCGTTCTATTATACATTGTCATCCTGCATGTAGCTAAAAGATGTTTACATTTATTCTGAAATAAAATCCAAATAATCTCATTTCAATTCGGAGACTGTAAATTCTCTGAAATTCCAAGCTACCACTATTTGTCACAAAAAAAAGAGGTACAAACCATCACTCTCCTATGCAATGATATAGGATGAATGAATCACATATTTGCTTTCTTCAAACATGCAGGATTGGCCAAAGATGAACTCGATCGCTGAAGCAAGTAAACCCATCCAACACATTATACCGATTTTATTAAGCTAACCCCCGCATCTTTATACACTCCCCTTGCATCCATATCACACCTTAACCTCTCGTAATCACCCCATTTTCCAGCTGCCGCGTAGATGTTCGAAAGCATCACATAAGAACTCGAAGAGAAGGGCTTTGACTGGATGAGTAATTTGCCAACGGCTTCTCCGATTTCAGCATTGCCATGGCAATGACAAGCTCCGAGTAAAGACTCCAACAAGCTAGAAGATGGCTTAAAAGGAAGCTTCTTAACAAGCTCGTAAGCTTCATCCAAGTGCCCCGATCGCCCAAAGAGATCCACCATGCAAGCGTAATGCTCCATCCTTGGTACTATGTGGTGATCTTCTAACATTGAATTGAATAACATTCTGCCATGTTCGACAAGACCGGCGTGACTACAAGCGGATAAGATGCTGATGAAAGTAATCTCATCCGGGTCCAATCCAGTTTCTTTCATGGCGTGAAAGAGATTGAGGGCGGCTTCGCCGTTTCCATGCATCCCAAAAGCATTTATTATCACACTCCAAGTGATCGAATCCTTTTCTTTTAGCCCCTCAAAGATCTCCTTTGCGAGTGATATGCTCCCACACCTCGCAACCGTGTCGATAAGAGAATTGGCCACAGAACTGTTGCTATCCATCAATCCTTTTCGTATGGTAAAACCCATCAGGCACCGAGCCATATCCATACTTTTTAGCTGTGAACACGCTGAGAAGAGCGCTAACATTGTATAAGTATCGGGTTTCAGTTCAATCTCCAGCATCTTTCGGAAGTAAGTTAATGCTTCTTCTGAATGGTTGGTTTGGGCAAAAGCAGAGATAATAGTGTTCCAACCTACAATATTTCTTTCACCGACCATCTTAAAGAGTAGGCGGCAGTAACTGATATTGTCAAACCCCGCATACATGTTTATGCATGATGTGAGAAGGGTTGACTCAGATGTGAAGAAATTCCTGACTGCGTAACCATGAATGGACTTGCCTTGTACTTGGCTCTCACATATTGGCAATATATTCAGCAAGGTCACCAAGTTTGGCGTTTGGTCGTCCATCACCATTTGTTGATAAAGGACCATGACCTCCTCGAATGAGTTACTCCTGCGGTATCCAGTCATCAGAGCATTATAAGAGACAATACTTTTGATGGGCACATCCTCAAATAATACCTGACTAGACCCAATATCACCGCAGTTAGCATACATACTTATGAGGGCATTTGTAAGAGAAGTATCGAAGTCGCACCCACTTTTGATTGACAGAGAATGGACCGATTTTCCGTTCACAAGATCATCAAAGTGGGTCAAGCTACTGAGAAGACTGATCAGAGTAACTAATTCAAATCGCACGCCTTCTTGTTGCATTGTGCGAAATAATGCTAGAGAAGTCTTTGCGTCCCTGATGTTGGCGAACCCGGATATAATGGTATTCCAAGAAATAACATTCCTAAATTTTATAGTCTGAAATAATTTAAGCGAAGTAGAGATGTGATCACAATCGGAGTACAAAGCCAAGAGAGCATTCACCACATTAAGGTTTGAATCAAATCCATTTCGGGTACAATAAGCATGAACAGACTTACCTAAAAGCGAGTTTTTGGTGCTTTTGCATGTGGAGACTATACCGACAAGAGAAACTGCATCTGGGGCAATGCCTTTGAGATGAATGTAGTGGAATGTATATAATGCCGCACACCATTCCTCGTTTATAAGATAGCCAGAGATCATAGAGTTTAACAAGAGAAGGTTTTTCTCAGGACTCCTATGGAAGAGATATTCAGCTGAATTGAGTTCCCCAAGCTTTGCATACATGGAAACAAGTGCAGCTATAACAGAAACTTGGTCCGCAAACCCTAATTTAATCACAATAGCATGGATGGACTCGCTTAGATGAATACTGAAGAGATCCTTGCAAGAAGGAAGAACAGACACTAATGTAATCAGATTAGGCCTAATACCCTCATGATGCATCATCTTGAGAACCCCAAGGGCTTTTTCCGATTTCCTGTTCTGGGTGTAGGCCGACAGCATTGCATTCCACGCCACTAAATCTTTCGTTCGCTGCATGTCAAATAACAACCTAGCAGAGGATAGATTATGAAATCCAGCATACATTGAGATTAAAGTAGGCAATAAAGCCTCATCATTAAGTGCCCCACATTTAAGAGCAAAGCAATGCAACGACTCGCCAACATCCAGCGATCCGAAACTAGAACAAATAGGAACAATGCTGATAAAAGTGCTTGAATTCGGCTTAAAACCATCAAGCTGCATCCCCCGCATAGCTTCAAAAGCTTCTCGACCAAACCCATTTGAAGAATACCCCAAAATCATCGCATTCCACGAGACCAAGTCCCTGTTAGGCATTTGATCAAACACCTTCCTTGATGCTTCAAATCGGCCGGTCTTCGCATACATATCAACAAGAGCAGTTTGAATTCCCACATTGCCGCCATACCCGCTTCGCAGAACCATGCAATGAACCTCTTTTCCTGCTCGAAGGCTACAAATCGCAGCACAAGCCTTGATAACCAAAGGAAAGGTAAAATTATCCGACCGAATTCGCGATCGACCATAAAGACCAAGCAATTCATGATAGAACCCATGTTCCGCAAAGCATCTAATCACCAAGTTTTGCAAGTACAGAGTCGGATTATGGGCAGTGTTGTACGTACACAATGCAAGCGCCGGGCAACCAAAGGTGAGATATTTATGGGCGGTTTCTACGACAAAGGAGTGATCTTTGATGAGCCCCGACACAAGGAGGGCGCCATGGAGCTCTTTGAGGCATTTAAACGAGCAGGTTGGGCGCAACAAGTGGAGGAATTGGTGTGGTGCATTGAAGGTAGGGTTTTTAGGGAGAGAGGAGAGGGAGGAGTTGGGGAGGAAGAGGTTGTGGAGATGGGTTTGGTAGGGTTTGGAGTGGAGAGGGGGAAGGGTGAGGAATTTGAGCAGAGTGTGAGCAGAGGTTTGCATAGTAAATAGAGGAGATCAAGGAGAAGCCCATTTGCTTGGGCTGGGCATTTCGTCGAACGGTTCGAAGCTACGGCGCCAACACAAGGGGTAAAATTTATGGTCAGTCCCTGTACCATCCCAATTATGCCACTTGGTCCCTGCAAATTTATTCGCTATTCTATTTAATAGCATTTTTTTTTTTTTTTTTTTTTTTTTGATGCAGTAAAATTAAAACTATAATTTTTTGAATCATAAAATGACACAAGTTAAAGTTCAACTTCAAGTACTACGGTCTCACATTTATTATACTTTAATCCCTAATAAACATTGCAAAGAAGAATTTATTAATTTATGTTCGCAAGAATGTAATAAAGATAAAAATTTGGAAATTAAAATGTTCTAGCAAAAATTAGAAACATGTAAAACAGCAATTAAATATCACAATCCACTTTTAGGAACTCTGGGGATTTAATACAAGCAGATACACATAAGAGAAGAGTTAGAGCTAAGAAACATGGACAGTGATCACAAACACATGTATCAGTCTGAAGAGCACAACATGCATCAGCCAAGTTAAAATTACAGAGCAGTCGCGAATTCGAGTTTCAGTTTTGAAGATCTAGTTGCCGTAGCTCGTCCGATTCATCATCCTCATGAATTCGTCCATATCGACTTCTCCATCACCTGCATTTCACAAGTAATTAAAATCTCAATTGTGATCACTAGTGGTAGTATGAAGCAGAAATAATAAAACTGACAAAAGCATTACATTTTCAGTGCCATAAGATGAAGAATATAGATACTCTACACAGCCCCGCAAAAAAAAAAAAAAATCGATATCGAAGGTTAATCATACACATCAAGATGTTGAATAGTAATGCTTTGTAAAGCTGGTTTGAAAGTGTACTTATTTAGTATTCGGAGAGTACAGATATTTAAAGAACAGGAATGACAAAGGACCACATGTACACGAACTTCGAGCAAGCAACACCTCATTAGAGTCGTATAAATTGAAAAGTCACTTAACATCTTAATAAGCAAGTACAACATCAGAGCGGCAATTCATGCAACTCTCGTTGTTCTTTCATCACGGTTAGAAGATGAAAAGAGATTGACTGAATATAGTCAGACAAGTTCAGCACGGTTAGAAGAAGTAACAGTACGAAAAATGCATCGACTTTAAAGCATGTAAAAGTTGTACTGATAAAAGAAAAGGAGAAATTGCTCACCATTGCGATCCGCTTCCTGTATCATCTCTTTTATCTCTTGCATAGTAAAATTTTCACCCAACTCTTTAGCAATACGCTGGATATCAACATCAGATATTTTCCCCTGAAATACAACTAGCAATAAGTATATAGCTGCTAAAAGAATCTCACATCACCACAATATATGACTTATACTTATATCTGTGTACACATAATCAATATATACATATATATCAAATAATGTGTATACATTACACATAGACAATAAGATAGAAAACAAAGATATGAATGAACAAGTTAGAGCTTCACATTGTTATCCTGGTCAATAATGCGAAAAGCTTTCATTAGTTCTTCTTTACTGTCCCTTTCTCCAATCTTGGCCGTCATCATGTGCACAAACTCGTCGAAGTCAATTGCGCCGCTGCCATCTTTGTCTACATCAGCAATCATCTGATTGATTTGCTGCAAAACGTAATGGTTGTATTCAGTGACCAGCATCAAAATACTTCTGTAAAGAAAAATTTACCTAGTTTAACTAAGTGTGTGCGCAACTGCATCCCCAAATTCTCATGTTTTACATTCCTCATATATGCACGTGTGTATGTGGGTATGTAGTTAAATGAGGCCACGTTGGTTATTTTGTTTAATCTAATCTCAGTTCACACAAAATTCAAAGTAGATATGATCTCAAGTCTACCTAAAATCTTCATTGATTGCAATGTTTTCATGGACTTCCACCCAACATTCAAATTTCAAAGTTGTGTTTTGCGAGAAGAAAGTAATTCTTCTACAACATCCATGAATTGGTTTGCGCCGAACAACTATGTAATCACTCCTGTTCTGCTCAATAGCCAAGATGCAGATAGGAAAAAAGAAATATTACTTGCGAACTCTATACAACGGCATCGATTAGGGTAATTGACAGGAGTGGAGAAAGAGAAGTAGCGATTATTGGGAAACATATGAAGAACACGTATTACCTCTTCTGTCATTTCAAAACCCAAGGCCCTGCAGATAATATTCGTGAGTACGAATGAGTTATTGCTAAAATTATACGGAATATAAAAACATCAAGCCAACTTAAATCTAAAAAAACGAAGCGTTAGAAATCATCACCTCATGGCAACATTCAACTCTTTGGCATCGATAGTGCCTGCAAGAGATTCACAGCGTCATACATCAATCTGCACAATGCGGAAAACAAAAGCAAAAAAAAAAAAAACTGATGGAAACAAAATTTCGTGGGCGACCATACCAGAACCATCCGTATCAAAAAGTTCAAATGCCTCCTTAATCTCCTGCTTCTTTTGTTGACTTACACCATGATTACGACTTCTCGGCTTCTCTCTTCTGGAGGTGGCCTTACTACCATCGGCGCTTGCCTACACGACCAAGCACCATAATTCAACAATTTAAGACATGATAAACAATGAAAGATTCCGAACTAGTCCTAAAATTAATCACCGATTAGTTTACAAAAGCTCAAGCAGGGTCAAACGGGTTCTTAAATTTTATTTCAAATTTGCATTTGCGTGATTGTTGTGAGTAATAAGACGGGATCAAAATAGCTCACAAAGACAATAATTTAACAGGTAAAATGTGCAGTACACAATAAAATGTGCAGTACACATAATTCCACACATCAAATTCACGAAACTCACTCACAATTTGTACATGCAACCAATATTTACCTTAGAACTCTTCTATTGCTAATTTGCTAGGAATAGGTTAAAAATTCCAACTTTTTTAGGATTTTGCACAAATTTTTTTCAAAAATCCAACAAATTTCCTCCGTTCCACCGTAAAAATGCAAATTTGGTGATACTCTCAAAATGCATAAGAGATCTAAACAAAAAATGGAAAAAATCTAACCCATTTTACGAGCAATCTCAAATGTGCCCTAGGCGATTACCCCCAAATAAATGATTCAATGACATAGATCATTCAAATCGCCACAATCATCAATCAAAAAGGAATCGGAAATATAATGCAGGAAAAAAAAATAAAAAAATAGTTGGAAAGATTTTACCATTAGGAATTGCTTGGATCAGCTTAGTCTCTCGCAAAGCGACTGGGCTTGATCGCGACACCCGGGCGAGCGGGCGGGGATGCGGCGTCCTCCGATTTATAAATCACGGGAAAACCACAAATATTGGGTGGACCGGGTGCACCACGTCAGCTATAGGCCATAAAATGGTGGCTCAACCCAATGGTGTGTGTTTGTTTTATTTTTATTTTTTCGTTTTGATGTGCAATATATATATTAGATTATCACTCACTCTATCAGAAATTTCTCGTCTTTGAGATAGCTTAGATTTTAAGCAAAAGTTACATAATAAATCCCAAATTTTTTCTCAATTTTTTTTTTTTAATGATTGATAAGATGAGTGAATAAACATAAACTTTTTGATTATTAGAATATGAGATTTACACACGCGTATAATTTCTGATTTAATGCCAGTGATTTTCTGAGAGAGAGAGAGAGAGAGAGAGAGAGAGAGAGAGAGTGAAAGGAAGAGGAGCTCGAGACACTGAGGAATATCACCGGCAGCAACCTGGGTGGCGTGGCAAGGCTCCCCTGCGCGGTCACTCGGACAGCCATGATTTGTCCATCTCCTCTTCTAGAACAAGAGCTTGGAAGGGAAGATGCTCTCCCCCCACCCCAGACCTGGACAGAGACTTATTTGCCAGATTCCGTAAGTTAAAAGAGTGTAGTCTAGGGGTAGGTACCGAGCTCGAGAGGCCTTTTCACAAGGTTTCGCTTTTGGCCTCGGACTCTGCTAAAAGCACGCGAATGGTCACCTGGGCGGACCATCACGGGTCCCCGCTTTGCTCCAGCAGTCCGTTCGGGGAAGGGTCACTCCCCCTTCACTTTGTGTGTGAGCTGAAGGGGAGGGGCGCTTGCGAGAGGCCTCCATCTTATAAAGAGGTCCTTACCCGGGGGCCCTCTCACCAGAAGCCTTCGGCTCTTCGGGCTCGCCGCACCGCCTCCACACTCGATCTCAAGAATAGGTGTTTCCGGTGCCTGGCCAGCGACCACCAGATCCGCAACTGTAGAGACCCGCTGCGCTGCGCGGCGTGTTTTCGCACCGGCCATCGGGCGCGCAAGTGCCAGCTCCGGGGTACCCCTTCGCCTTCGAAGATGCACAGAGTTGGCGACTTCAGACCCCATCTGTCGAAGGTCTTTATTCCTCTCACTGAGGACTTCCGCAAACGTCAACTGCAGCAGCAATCCGCGGTGCTGGCGGACGTCATTGGTAGGTCCAACCTGGGACACTTTCCCCAGGAGACCATCGCCTCCGACCTCGCGGCAAGGTTTGGAGGATTCTCAACTGACTTCTTGGTGGCGAAATTCCGTGAGTGGGACTACGTCATATTCCTTCCTGAATGGGTCCGACCGGAGGACCTCATCCGCAACTCGCTCATCCGGCTCTCGCACTGCAGACTGCACTGCTTCTCGTGGGAGCCCTACCGGCACGCCAGTCTTTCAAGATTAAGGTACAAAGCTTGGATCAAGATCAACAGCCTTCCCTTCGAATGCTGGTCAGAGTCCTGTGTGAGCGCCATCGTCCACGGCTTCGGGCGCTTCCTCCGCGCTGACCCCAACAGCGTCAACTTGGCGGATCTCATCGGCTTCAGATGCTTGATCGCGGTTGATGACCTTGCGGACATCCCGGAGCATCTGTCCATCTTGATGGGCGACATCATCATCTCAGTCTCGGTGAGCATCGAAAGCACGGCCCCCTTTGGCGGTGAGGATCGGGGGATCCCCTTCGTCGGAGGCGATGCTAACGAAGGAGGGGACCAGTCCGATCCCCAGGGGATGAACCTAGCTCGGAGACATCCCACCCCTGGCGCGGTTGTCGGTGGCGCAAACTCAAGGGAGGGCAACAGATCGGGCGACAGCACCTCTTGGAACTCGTCCGAGATGCGCGACAGACGGCGAGACGGGGGTGGCCTCAAGCTTGCGGTGCGGCCTTTGGTCGACCGCCCGGCGGAGTTGGAGAACCCCGCCGGCGTGCCCGTACTTCCGCTGGCTGGCCTCCTCAAATCGGTGCTCCCCGCGGCCCCCCCTAGGGTTGCGTGCTTTGCCCGTTCAGTGAACGACAGGGTTACTCCGCAGGGCTCGCACCTCGGGGTCCGCCCGCAGCACCTTCCTGGTAAGCGTTCAAAATGCCTTTCCGGTTCGGGGAATCCGTGGGTTGCGTGCCTTGGCACCTCTGCCTTGGGACGATGGGGTTTAAAGAGAGTTTGCTCCGGCTCGACGCTCGATGGCCCCTCGGACCGAGTGCCGCAGCTCTTGGACCGCGCTCCCCTGCTGGCACAAGCTAGCTCTGGGTCCAAGGCGGGTGCGGCCCCCTTTCCTGCTTGCGAGCTCCCTCTGTTTGGACGACTCGGGCCTGGCCCCCGGGCCCTCTTCTGGAGTCAACCAGAGTGTTTGGGCCCCCCCTTATGGCCCCTTTGTTGGTGACTTTTACTTCGGGCCCCCCCTTTAGTTTACAGTGATGATTGGGCCCACTCCTCTTTCTACCGGGTGGTGCCTTTACCCGGGCCCTGGTTTGGGCCGGGCAGAGAAGGCTTTGGAGGGGCAGGCCCTTGCCGGTGGGTGGGCCGTCTCTCTGGAGCTTGAGACCCCCTCTTCCGTGCCTGCCGCCTTCACCGTGAAGACCTCGCCCGTTTTCGCCGCCTTCTCCAAGTCGCTTTCGCCCGATCTCGCACCCACACCCACGTGGGACTTGCGTGCCGGTTCTTGCTCCGACGTCCATGGGCCCTTGGATTTCCTGGCCGTAGCAGGTACGGTGGAGCCAGACCCGCGGTGGCCACTTCTCCCGGAGGCTGGCCAACGGGGCGTGCTCCATCCGAAGCACAGCCGCCCTCGCGGTTGCCCCACGGGAGTGCGCTCCCGGAGGTTGTTCTCACGGCAGCCCCGTTTTCGGCAGGGCCGGTGAACCTGCCCCCGCCAACTCCTGAGTCGGGGCCTGTCTGGGCAGCTGGCCAATCTGGGCACGCCCCCCTCCGCTCGACGAGGAGGAGTACTAGACTTGCGAGGCGCGCTGGTGTTCACGCCTTGGCGGTCGCTATGGAGCGTAAAGCGGCGCTAAGGGCGGGCGACGCTTCATCGGGGAAGGTTGTTACAGGTAAGTGCGCGAGATTTGCCACCGGTCCTTCTTCCGCCTCCGTTCCCCCCGTCCTCAGGAAGATCATCGCAAAAGGCGCAAAATTGGGAATCAAGCTGTCGGCGGAGGAAGCTGCTAACTTAGCGGACTTCGGGATGACCGTGGGTCATCTTGCCTAGTGTGCTCGAGGGTCATCTTGGTGTTGTTTTAGTCTTAATGTTACAGGTGTGTAGTTGGAATGTCCGGGGCCTTAATGACAGCGCCAAGCGGGCTGTTGTCAAGTCGGTTGTTTCAAGCTTTAAGAATTCTATCTTATGTTTTCAAGAAACGAAAGTGTGTTCTGTCTCCCGCTCTTTTCTCAACTCTTTCGCCGGTCGCCTTTTCAATAAAAGCCAGTGTATCAGTTCCAATGGGGCCTCCGGGGGTATCGTAACTTGTTGGAACTCTGACACCTTCTCCTGCTCCAAGGTCCTGGTGCGGGTCTTCTCCCTCATGCTTCGCCTGGTGCATCGTGCCAGTAGCTTCTCGTTCTGTCTTACCAATGTCTATGGTCCGCCAGGGTGGGACCGGAAGGAGGCCTTCTGTTCGGAACTGGGGGCTCTCAAAGCTCTCTGTGTTGGCCCGTGGCTGTTGTGCGGGGACTTCAACCTCACACGAAACCAGGATGAGCGTAGGGGCAGCAATTGGAGTTGCAAACTTATGAGAATGTTTTCTAACCTTATCAATTCGCTGGATCTGATAGATCTCCCGATCGGCAACCAACAGTTCACCTGGTCGAATCTCCAACGCATCCCCTCCTTCGCCAAGCTTGATCATTTCCTCATCTCGACGGAGTGGGACGCAAGCCTCCCCGGATCGAATGTCATGGCGTTACCGCGTATCACGTCGAACCACTCACCTCTCCTGCTAAAGACCCTGACCAAACAATGCAACCGAATTTTCAGATTTGAGAAGGTGTGGCTTACCCGGAATGATTTCAATTTACTAGTGCCAGTATGGTGGAATGAGCTGGCGACCACGACTGGAGGTGTCCTCTCCTTTGCTGCCAAATTACGCCACTGCAGTAAGAGGATCAAAGAATGGTGTACCTCCAATTTCTACAACATAAGGAACTCTAAGAGGACTACAATAGAGGAGATCCACAAGCTGGACTTATTAGAAGAGCGAACGAGTCTGACCGCCAGTCAGATTCAGACTCGGAATCTGCTTAAATCGGATCTTAAAAATATCATCGCCGACGAGGAGTTGCTTTGGCAAGCGAGAGCTAAACAGCATTGGCTCAAGGAAGGTGACGGCAACACCAGATTCTTCCACGCCATGGCCAATGGGAGAGCAAGAGCTAATCATATCGGGGTGATAGAAGACGATGGGCGTAGGTTGGAGAGGGAGAAGGACAAGTGCGATTACTTTTACTGTAAGTTCAAGAAAAGATTCGCCCCAGGGGACACCCGCTCCGCATCATGTGGGGACTGGAATGACATGTTCGATGACGGAGGATTCTTAAGTGCGGATCATCTTACGGTGCCGTTCTCCGAAGATGAGATTAAAAAAGCCATCTTTTAGATGAACGGGGACAAAGCCCCGGGTCCCGATGGTTTCAGTATACGGTTCTTCCAAAAGTTCTGGGAAGTGATTACAGCAGACCTTATGAAAATTTTCGAAGACTTGTTTGAAGGCACATTGAATACTGGCCCAATAGATTACTCTTATATCTGCCTTATTCCTAAAAGAGAATGTGCTAAATCGGCAAACGATTACCGACCGATCTGTCTTCTCAATTGTGTTCAAAAGATTATCTCAAAAGTGTTGGCGAACAGACTGGAAGGGGTGATGGATAAAATTATATCACCTTCGCAGACGGCTTTTCTCAAAGGTCGCCTAATTCTGGACTCTTTCGTCACTGCTAGAGAGATTATCAGCTGGGGTTCGAAAGTGCAAACAGAGAGCGTCGGCATTAAGGCGGATTTCGAGAAAGCGTTTGATAAAGTGGACTGGAACTATCTCAGAAGTTTACTGATTTGGCTTGGGGCTAACCATAAATGGTGTGATTGGATTGACCAATGCATCTCCAATGGAAAGATTGCGATTTTGGTTAATGGGGTGCCCTCGAAGTGGATCAAACTTAAGCGGGGTCTTCGACAGGGGGACCCACTCTCCCCTTTTCTCTTCTTGATTGTAGCCGAAGGTCTTGCTAGAATAATGGAGAGAGCAATCAGAAACAACCTGCTGAGAGGGGTGGGGCCAACCGACGATGCTAAAATTGCCATCATCCAGTATGCGGACGATACCTTTTTCTTTTGCAAGGCCAAGAAACGCCAATTACGAAATTTGCGGTTCATCTGGCAGATTTTCGAATGGGCTTCCGGCTTAAAGATTAACAGAAGTAAGTCCGAGCTGTTCTTCCTAGGCAGTAACGGAAACAAAGGGAAGAGGCTCGCCGAGTTCATGGAGTGTAAACCGGGCTCTCTGCCGACCAAGTACTTAGGGCTTCCTTTGTCGAGGGGACGAATCCGGAAGGAGGACTGGAGATGTATCATCAGCAAGATCGAAAACAGGATCGAAGGCTGGCAGGCCAAACTCCTCTCCCAGGGAGGGAGACTGATCCTAGTTAACTCTGTGCTGTCAAACCTTCCTCTCTACTTCCTCTCTGTGTTTAAAGCACCAAAATGGGTCATACGCCGCATTGACTCACTGCGGAGGGCGTTCTTCTGGCGTGGCTCAAGCATGATTACTGCGGGCCTCTGTCTTGTTAATTGGAAGATGGTTTGCAGGGCGAAGAGAGATGGTGGGCTAGGGGTCTTAGAGCTGGAAAACCTGAACAATGCTCTGCTGGTGAAGTGGTGGTGGCGCTACTTCACGTCTGATTCGACCGCCTGGGGTCACATGCTTCAAAGGTTGTACTACGGTCGACGTCGACCTCTGAGTGAAGGGAACTCCTTTAAACCGTTCTCTCAGTGGTGGAGAGGTGTTTTAGGAACGAAAGACCTGTTTATTTGCAGCACCTCTCGATCGGTTGGCGACGGTCGTTGGACAAACTTTTGGTCTGACATCTGGCTAGGGAACACCTCCCTTCGCTGCCTTTTCCCTCGTATTTACGGAGCGGTCCTCAATAAAACCTGGAGGGTCTCTGATTGCTTTGGTCGCAATGGTTGGCGAAGGAGAAGGACCCTGGCAGGTTTCGCACCTACCTCTGCGCTGGACAGAGAGTTGCTCCAGAGCTTAACTGGCTCCCTTTCAGGGGTCCGACTCACAAATAGAAGGGACACTTTCAAATGGAGATGGTCAAATTCTGAAACCTTCTCTGTGAAATCTTCGTACTGCTTCTTACAGAACTCTGGTGTGCGTGAAAGAGGCTTTCAGAAGCTCTGGGCTATCAAAATTCCTTTGAAAGTCAAAATTTTCATTTGGCTGGTGCTTAAACGCAGGGTGCTAACCATGGATAGATTGCTCAAATGGGGGTGGGCCGGGAATAGCAACTGCTCCTTTTGCTCGTGCCCCGTGGAAACCGCTGACCACCTTTTCGCCTCTTGCGAAGTTGTGCGCTTGTTGCTGGACTGTCTGCTTCCAATCTACGTGTCTGCTCGTAGTTGCACCTCAGTTAGCGCGCTGTGGGATGCGTGCGCGACCGGTTGGAGGACCCGAGGGCAGGGGGACCTCATCTCTATCGCGGCAGCTTGGTGGTCCGTCTGGTTGGAGCGAAACAGCAGGAGATTCGAGTCGGTCTCTCGCAATCCGGGCTTTCTGTGCTCCGTAACACGTGACCTGCCAGAGTCCTGGTCCGTGTCCTGTCCTTAAGTTTTATTTTTTTTTTTTTTTTTTTTTTTTTTTCGAGACCTGGTTGTCTTGACACTTGTAGCTAAATTCATCCTTGTAATGAATGAAACGGCAGCACGCTGCCTTTCCCTCAAAGAAAAATATGAGATTTCCACTACTTTTTTCTACTCTTTTTTTACTGAAATGTTTTAAAATAAAAGATTAAAACAAAGAATCATTTATTGTGGTGTGTATAAATTTAAATTTTTTTTTTTTAAAATCTCAAATATTTTCCTTTCTGTTAAATTTATGAGAAATTATCACATGCATTCATGCTCAGCATTATTTGATCCTATTCATTTCATCTCGTACTTTCAATAACTCAACAGATATTAAAATACATATAACACATTTGGTAAACACTATGGTGAAATGTTTTTTTTTTTTTTTTTTATTATTATTATTTTTTTTTTTTGGTTTCTGGCAGTAGTTACTTTTGGCCGCCGAAAGCCTTCTGAATTTCGCCGACAACTCGGCTGGAAACATCGGTGCCGAACAATCTGGGAAAGTTGGCAGACAAATCAATCTCAATAGCTTTAGTTTTGATCAGAGCGTCTCTCTTCCGCATGTAAGCCGTCTCCGACGCCTCCATCGGTTTCGAACTGCGAGCGCAATTGTCAAACCAGACTCGCACGTACTCCTCGGCGACGCTTCGAAGCCGAACGCGCACGATCTCTTCCATGACGGTGCCGGCGCCTTCTCCGCAATCGATGGCGACTGCAATGGCGGTGGGGGAGAGAATACCGCGGAAGTAGAGAGATGGCGAGCGGTAAGGAGCGACCTGCGGGAGTGATTCGAGGTGCTGCCTTTGTTCGTCCAGCTGCGTGTGGAGGTAGAAGTGGTCGATGTAGTCCTGGTGGAGAGGGAGGTCTTTCCGGGGAAGGAGGTCGAGGATGAGGACGAGAGCAGTCTGGCTGCTCTGTATGAGCTCCATGACGAAGTGGGGGGCGTCCGTGGAGTCGTTGAGGAAGGCGAGGAGGGTGGTGATGTCGATAGCCCCGCCGCTCGGGACCTTGCAGTGGAGCCATGACTCTAGCATGAAGTCGACCTGCGGAAAATCGATCGTTAATTAGAAGGAAAACAAAACAGTAGTGATGGGGGAAAAGAGGGGGGGTGGGGGGGATCGAACGGAGGAGGAGGGGGAGCCGCGGCGGATGTCGAGGGAGCCGAGGGAGGAGCCGGTAGGGTTGCGGAAGGAGAGGACGTCGGAGGGGACGGAGGAGGGGAGGAGGAGGGGGTCCAGGCGAGAATCGACGGCGGAGATCACGTCCAGCATCAGATCGCGGTGCGGGAGCGAAGGGAGCAGGGAGACCGTGGATCGGCGCTGGTCCATGGAGGATCGGACGGTGGCGGATCTCCCCCGATTCCTATGAGGAGGAGGAGGAGGAGGAGGAGAGAGAGAGGAGAGGGAGGGAGCATGGAGGGAGATGAAGAAACGTGGCGGCATGAGGTGCTCCCGTTGGTTGTGAGATTGTAAGATAAACTCGGCAAGATAAAAGCGGTTTCTTCAATCATTGGAGTCGGCGTTTCGCGTGTGTCGGCGCCGACTTCGAATTTGGACTTGGCAAAGTTACCGATCCGTTTTCTTTTCTATAGTGTCGTCAGTGCCTTACCCAGAAACATGTAGATTTGCTCGTACTTGCACATGTTGAAATCATCCTAACTCATGGCAGATCAACTTAAAATCATATTCAATAACTAACAGTCAAACATGTTTACATCATGAATGCTCTTCTCTTCACACTCTTCATACAGAACGGCTTGTGAAATACAATAATACAAGGTACTCCATCATCTTTGCAGCATAAGATAGCATGCATAATACATTGATAGAACTGTCCGAGTCTCAACATACATAGTAATATACTCAAACCTTATCTGGGGCATCCTAACTGATAATTAGCGAAACAAACTTTAAGGACAGAGTCTTACGATATTAAGGACTTGCACCTTGCACTTCTCTACAATTGTATTTTCTATTTCTCTAAGCAATACAAAGGAATCGGAAAGACTATTATTCTGGAACAACAGTTTTCATTCTAACTCCTCTCTTCACAACAGTTCCAGCATCTTCACATCCTCATGCTTACCTCATTGACAAAACAAATGCTTCAATTTTTTACTTGATCTTAAAGGTTACTCATGTAAGAGTGAAACCCCACATTTTATCTTAAAGCCGGTAGTTATTTTCACTGTGTTGCCGCTGCTTCACGTGTCATTTCTTTTATCACTGGGACCTGATAGTGGCAGCGATTTTCCAGATGGGACGACCTGAAAAAGAAACCATGGAGTTAATGGCAGTGAGGTTTCTCCAACAAGAGTCGCCTACACTTCACACTTTATATGAAAGAGCGAAGAAACAAAAAAATAAATAAATAAATAAATAAATAAATAAATATATATATATATATATATATATATATATATATATATATATATATCCAGTCGATTACTTGATCATTGGGAAGATTATAAACAGGACTTCTCAATCTCTTTTTCTTGCAGGATCTACTTGATTCCGCACCTCCTTCGACCTCCTCATCAACGAAATTTTGATCTGACACCTCTGAAAATTGACACAAATTATATTGTTTTAATTTGCTGTCCATGTGCTTCAAGTAGAATGTAATGACTATAATAGAACGAATAGAACAAACGGTAGATCATGTTGTAAAATTAGTAATGCTTATTAGCCTTTCGAGCAACCATTGCAAGGAGAATTGCTTACTGGATCTAGTCCAGTAGTAGACCAGGACCTGGGTTCGCAAAGCTGTTCAGTAGGTTAAAAAACAAAAAAGCACAGGAGCTTCTTATTCAGGGATATGTGTTGCATTTAATTGGTGTGATTCACGGCTGATGTAGTTGACCAGTTCACGGTGAAAATATCTCACTAATGTTAAATATATCCCAACTTTTTGAGCCTAAACTCACATAAATGTTGCTCAGAAAAGGCACAAGATATACCTGTTCCTCACCAAAAAACCAATACAAAAGTTCAAGGAAATAGTAGTGGATATCAAAGGCATGTACACTATAACATAAGATTAAATTCCTTGAAATTTTCTTCTAATCAATCTCGATTTTCACCCTCTACAGTTAAAATACATCATTATTCACATGACTAACAAAGAAAACATGTAGAGGAGACAATAGTCAGTCATACATGTAGTTTGACCAACTTCATCAAGTCTTTAAAGAACTCAACGAAGAACTCATCTCTAGCATTTTCAGTTCCTACTACTTATCTGGCATACGACAGTTTATATTATATATTTTCAATTTCTTTGGATTTTTCTTCAATCCATATGGTTTCTTGTAAGCAGATAACATTAATTTCCATCCTAACCGCTATGTCTACCTATTCTATGCTTTCATTGAAAGTGTAGCTATATGCCATGTTCCTAACCAAAATTTCCTTGACCCAACTAGTTTCTTTACCCACCCACATGGAGAATGATGCAAGAAAACTTGACTATACAACGTAGAATATAGTAGTTAAGTGCACAGTATCCCATCCTCTGCCTGAGGCCGGTTTAGGGAAGTAGTTATGCAATGCATCATATAGGCAACGACCTGGAAGCATTAGTTATCTGACGGTCCTTTAACATGCTTTTTCTGACAAAAAAATTCTTGCCCTCTTCCGCCAACAGCTGCTGCCCTCACCCCACCTCCTTCCACCACAGAACCCCACCAAATTAGAATTGGAGCACCCCAGGCTGCCCATCAATGCCGTAGAAGACCTCATAGAAGCCACAGAAGCCCTCTAAACTTGCCAAAGTTCCCTCCTAAGTATGCCGGTCAAAACACCGCCGTACCAAGTGCTGGTCTGTTACTCCCATGTTATGGCATGCTCCAGCACAGGGCAGTTCGACTAGCACCGTAAATCCTAGTATTCACCATAGTTTTAAATGTATGCATATAATGCTTTTTCAACCAGCATATTAGCTTTCATGTTAACATAAATGGTGACTTATCAAACTATTATCTGAAGAAGCTGCATGGTTAACAGCTTCACACACACCAAATGAGACTAAAACACTGTTTGAAGAAAATAAGTAATTCATTAAGGAAGTAAGAATAACATGAACAAGAATATCGATACAGAAGAACTGAGGGAACAAAGAGCAGCGGTGAAGCAAGTTAAAAATCACCTGTACTTCTATCAATAAGATCCTGATGACTCAATTGAGGACAAGCTGGGTGTTTTGTTGAACATGCTGTTTCCTTTTCATGAAGCCGACTTTCTTGTCGGACGGATTGAAAAGTCGGTTCTCGATCATCACTTCGCTGAGATGTCCCAGCATTCACACCTTTGCGACTGGAATATGATCTGAAGTGTCGAATCCATGGGTCTGCAGATAAATGACGGGTTTCATTTCGATTGCCTGCTCGGGATTTGCACCTCTCAAATATAAGATTCTCCCAACAGCCCCTGCGCAATACCTTAAACTGCAAACATACAAATATATTAAGTAAAGAGGGTAAAAGATTTCTATACAGTAGGTGACGCATATGAACTGCAAAACTACCTGACTGGGCGAAGAGTACTTTTGTGACCTGGGTGACCCGCCAAGTAAATCCTTGGAATGGTGTTCATTGCTGTATAATTGGTCGACAAATGATGCTTCCATTGAGCTGAGATATAGCATGTGCTTCTCATCTGTCCATCCAGCAGACATAAAGTCCAACACCTGAGGGGCCTGATACAATTTTTTTAAAAAATCCCATGAACGCTTAACATGATAAAACTACTCAACACTGAACAATCAGAGGAATATTATTATAACCTGTTGTACTTAAGAAAAGAGACTGGAAGTAACATAAACGACATCATACCAGTCTAGATCAAAATACACTCTTGCATTAAGACAGTAAGCAAAGCACTTGTTCATCAAGAATGACCTAACAATATAGATCATTCTATAATTCTATTTTTTCGTGGACTTCGAGAGAAAATAGTTTTTAGCTTCAAAAATGAGAAAAATAAAACCTTCCATAGAAATATACAACCCTTGTGGCACTAGACTTCGTACCCCCAAATGGTTGTTCTTATACATGTTGAAGGAGTCTTATGAAGCACCGAATTTACATACTGAAATGCTTGAGCAATGACACATGAGCCCAATAGGCCATAATCAAACCCTCACTCTTTCATTCGCTTTTCCATGCATGTTGAACAATCTTTCACATATGAACATCCCAACACTAATGCCTACAAACTTCCAAAGATATTGTTGCTCATTTGGGCAAAAGATTAACACAGTAAGTTAGTAACCAATTTACGCTGTCTTGATAAACCTTTCCTATTCAACCCTAGTAAAGCCAACCGTCCTCATACGGAAGTCTCAAGCTTTGATGGTCATAAGAGGTTAAAAGGGACAATTGCTAATCAAATTGATGCACGTCATAGAAAAGCCGAGAACTGCAGGACCAAACTGACTCCTTTCAAACTGACTCCTTTCATTAACATCGGTTCGAATCTTTGGCAAAATTATCTGAGATCTTCGTTTGGATGGAGACTTAGTTTCCTCCATAGACTCAGATTAACAAGATGTTGATTTGAATGTTAATGAGAACACTAAATGGCGTCCTAACAAGCATGATATACCACCCAAAACCCCCACCCCTAATTCAAGTGACCTTCTTCTTCCCTTCTATAACAACAACTTTCATGGTCAAATATTCGCTCAGTCCTATCACAACAAATCACTTTAAAACGTTCCCACAACCACGAAAGTAAAAATAATCAACAATAAACCAGAATCTGCATGCAATTTAAGGCAAAAACATACCCAGATGACCCAACCCATTACAGAAATTACCCCAAAAATGAGCATTTTTGAGGAAAAAAGAGATCCAATTACATGAATTCCCATCAATTCAGACCCAAATCGACCAAATTACAGAAAAAAAAAGAAAAAAAAAAAAAGGAAATCCATTACCTTACTCTCGATCCCAACATTCTCGGCCTTAATCGACCGATCTAAGGCACCACCATCAACCCCTCCCTCCATCAAACTACTCAATCGTACAAATCAAGCGAGAAATCAGATGAATCAAACCCTAATCCCCTCAAATCCCTTCTATCGCCCCTTCCCTTCGAACCTAACCCCAGAGAGAGAAAGAGACAGAGAAATAGAAATAGAAATAGAAATAGCGAGGAAGAAGAGAGATAGAAATAGAAATATAAAATATAAAAATAAAAAAAATAAATATAAAAAGAAAAAGAAAGGAGGGAGAGAGAAAGAGCGGGTCCACTTCTTCCCGCGTGGCACCGCTTTTCCACGTGGCAAAATAATCGAAAACATGACACGTGGCACTGGACATAATATCTCCTAGCCAGATATTTTTGAGGCCGCAAAAGATCTCCGCTCCGTCAAAGAAACCGCCATAAACTTTTTTTAGTTAATTAATTAAAACAAATTAATAATAATCACATGATTTAACTCTCTTACACGAATCCACACAAATATCTAGATAACTTGAACAGTAAAATATTAATAAAATTTGTCAATAAATTTAATGAATGATTCTCTACATTAGTTTCAACCAATCGATTAGATCTTCGTCTTAAAAAAAAAAAAAAAAAAAAAATCATAATTATTATGTAATTTTATTTTTATTATACTATATTAAAAAAAAAATAAATTATAGTTTACTCAAAATTAATTTATTAAGTTAATTTTATATAATTTTCTGTAAATATATAGAATAATAAATATATTTCTATAAAATTTATTTTTTATAATATTTATTACTTTAAAAGTATTATATAAGTCTTTCTGTTTAGTTACCGTTAGTTTACTATTTATTTTTTAATATAATATAATTAAAATATTAATTTTATTTTTAAAAATATATTTTTAAAAAATTTTCAACCGTTAAAAAATATAACTATAATTAAATATAATATTAAAATGATAAAAAAATAAATTTATTTTACTAACTAATCAAATTTAAAAATTTAATTAATAAGTAATTATAAATTTTTTTAACAAATATTAACTATAAAAATATATATAAATAATATAAAAAAATAAATTTTATAAAAGTATATTTACTAAGCGATATATTAACGAGTTCGATCAGAAAGTGTGAGATATTTTGATTTTATTATTATTTTTTAAAAAAAAAAAATTTCTGCTCTGGCAGATTCTCGTAGATATTATGCTGATGAGTGCTGATGAGTTTTTATAATATTTTAAAAGTAGAGCTTTCTCTTTATTCCGGAAATGACCCGAATGCGACATCTGCCAAGTTGCCTCTGTCGATGTTAAGATAATAATAATTATATTAAATTTTCATTAAATAGCTCTGGATATTTATTTTACTTATCATTTTCATGTTAATTTATTATTATAAGATCGTCTTATATTTTTTATCCAACGAGTAATTTATTTTAATTATTTTTTTTATCTTTTTTGTTATAATAAATTTTATGTGGATGTAGTCCTATAATAAATTTTATAAATTTAATACTAAATGTATATTTTAAATGGAGGTGTATTTACACATTCTTAAATAGATGGAATATAAAATGTACATTCATTTAGAATTTATACTCAGTATGAACATGAAATTTATACTTTTATCACCGCCCTATTATTTTCCTAACATATTTAAGGTTAATACTACTTGTACACCCCACTTGAAGTGTACATCTTACATCCTATCTATTTAAGAATGGAGTAAATTTTATCGGTCATTTCGATATGATGAATAAATTAGTTTCCATCTTTGAATGAAATGAAATATGTGATATACATCCTATTTAGAGTGTATATATAGCATTGCTTCATAGTTAAATAGAAAAAAGAAAAGCAGAAGAGAAAATATCTTGCAGCAGGTAAGGTAGAAAGTTAAATAGAAAAAAGAAAAGCAGAAGAAAAAATATCTTGCACCAGGTAAGGTTGAAAGAAGAGTTATCACGGCATTAAAAGAACGCATGTTCAATGACACTGACATTAATTTTGTTATCCTCGCCATATTGAAATCGTTTTTAAAACTCAACAACGAAATAATAAGATTTTTTTTTTTTTTTTTTTTTTTTGTCTTAGAAAAAAAAAAAAGTAATTTGTATAAAAAAATTATTGATTTTTGCTGACAAAAGTGAGTATTTTTAAAAAATTGATCAAAATATTATTTTTTTTTACTTACTGAAGCTTTGCTTTTTTTTTTTTTTTTTTTTATTCTTTTTGTGCCTGCCCTTTCGGTTCTAATTCAAATCACCGCTGTCATAGATCTCGTAGAAATATCGTTCCTCGATGCTGCTCCTGTCGTGCCCGTGCCCACCCCTATGCCCACACGTATCCCATAGGCACAATATCACTGGCACGGGCGTAGGCATGGCAGAAGCGAACGCAATCTGGAAGGCCGGCACTCCGATGAGATCTACGGTAGGCAGAGAAAAGATGTAGGAAAAAAAAAAAAAATTATTTTTTTTTTAAGAATATTATTATGCATCGTCGCTACAATAAGAAATAACAAGAATCAAAGAAAAAAAAAAAAAAAAAAAAAAAAAAAAAGGAAGAAAATGAAGTTTTACTGTTTCAAAAGTATTTTACATTTTTTGAGACAAAAATTATACTTTTTGAGATGAGAGTTATATTTTTTAGGCGAAAGTTGCACTCTATAAACTAAAATTGTACTATTTCTTCTCCTCCTCCTTCCCCTATGTTTTTTTTGTATTTTTTGTGCACCCATCTAGTACTGACCACGCGTGCGGTGGAGGTGGAAGAAAGCGCGGTGACATCGGAGAAGAGGGAGGCGGCCCGCCTTGCCTCCACGGGGGTGCGCGGGGGCAAGCGAGGATCTCCGGTCTTGCCTCCATCATTCCCACACGCATTGGTGGGGGTGAAGGCGAGCACCCCGCCTCGCCTCTACTTAATTAAGAAAATATTATTTTTTAATTAAATAGAATCTCGTGTGCTTTTTCGTACAGGACGTGGAGAATGAGATGAAGGCGACAAGGAGAAGGAATTTGCACTATAAATAAAGTTGTAATACTTCATAAAAATTTATATTGTTTTAGACAAAAATCACACTCTTTGATATAAAAATTATATTTTTTAGACGAAATTTTACTTTTTGAATTAAAGTTATACTATTTTTCTCTTTCTTTTTCTCTTACTTCCTTTCTGCTTTCTCGTGCTTCTTCTGAGACTATCCGGGGCAGGCAACGCACGCGTTGGAGGAGAGCACGACGACGCAGGAGAATAAGATGGCTGAGGTGGCCCCGTGGGGGGTGCGCTTTCTCGTACGGCTCCTCCTCGTCATTCTTGTCCCCTTCTTTAAGCCTAGTACGCCTAGTACGAGAAAGTACACGAAATTTTGCTTAATTAAAAAATAATATTTTTTTAATTAAGTGGAGGCAAAACTGGGGTGTGTGCTTTCGACCCCACCGACGTGGCGATGGAGGTGAGACAGAGAATTCTCGCCTTTTCCCGTGCACCCTCTGTCACCCTTTTCTCTGGCGTCATCATGCTCTCCTTCACCTCCATTTGGCGTGTCGCCAGTCCCGAATAGGTGCACAAAAAATATGAGGAAGTGGATGGAAAAGAATAAGCGATTTTGCAATTTTAGTCTAAATAATACAATTTTCACCTAAAGAATATAATTTTTATCTCAAAGAATATAATTTTCGTCTAAAACAACATAAAATTCTTCTGAAACAGTGCATTTTTTTTTTTTTCTCCTTCTCTAGTTTTTAGCTTTTCTTGTAAATTCTCAGGATTTTTTTTTTTATTCTTTTTTTTTTTCTACCCTCTACATTTTTTTTCTTCGTCACCGCCCTCGCCGCCATTATGGACCCCATCAGTGCTGCTCTTTAAAGCTGCACTTGCTCCTATCATGCCTGTGCCTAACATTATGCCGATCAGATATGTGTGGGCACGGGCGCAGCAGGAGTGGGCGCGGCGTGAGAGGCGACACTCCGACAAGGTTCACGACAGCAGTCACGATTCGGACGCTGCGTGGGGTGTGGGGGCTTGACGACGGAATCGAAAAAGAGAAAAAAAAAAAAAAAAAAAAAAGGAAAGACAAAGCTCAAGCAAAAAAATAAATAAATAAATAAATAAAATAAAAAAATGCAAAAATTTGATCAATTTTTTAAAAATTAAAATCTAAAAAATAAAAAAAAAATGACCAACTTTTAATTTAATAAAATTAATAATTTTTTATGCAAATTAGTCTAAAAAATTATTGCATTCCTTGAAAAGATTAAATGACAATAGTTATTGAAGCTATAAATTAACTTTCAAAAAAAAACCTACCATTCTATTTAACTTTTACAATAAAATGTAATAGATTGACTATATTTAATGTAGTTGGTTAAGAACTCCTATTAGAGATTTCAAGTTATAACTATATATTTGTAGATGAATTTATTTTTAAAAAAAATTAAAAAATAAAACTAAGTGAAAATCATACATCAGTAGATCTGTAATCTTGTAGCAGGAGTTTAAAACAAGTTTGTTGCATCAGATGTAAGAATTTTTCAGAATAGGTTATTATTTTTTTTTTGTAATTAACTCGGATCAGTTTTTAAATTTCGGTCGTAATTATATTACGACAAGTTAAATAATAAAAATGATCGTTTATAGTCAAAACTTTTTCTTTCTTTTTTTTTTCTTAGTTTCAGTGAAACAAAAAGTTTGTAAGCCAAAAAAACAACACACTCTAGCAATAGGTATAATCAAATTTTCTTTTCACTAAAATTTTAAAATAATTATATTAATTTTTTAAATTAAAGATATAAAATATACATGTAACATTTTCTTTTAATGCAAAGTGCCACGGGCAAATTAAGTCATAGATTCTTACATAAGAGAGAACTTTCTAAAAAAAAAAAGTCTCGTGTGGACCAGGTAAGTCACACAATTCATAAATATTAAGTGTAAATTTTACATTTAATTAATTCAAACAAAAAATTAAATAATTTTTTAAAATATTTAATATTAAAAAATAAAATACGATAAAATTAATATGAAAAAATAGATTTATGGGCGAAGATAGTGTAAGATTTATAGATAAATTAAAAGGGTATATATAAGTGTAAACCTCATTTGAGATGTACAACTTACACCCCATCCATTTTAGGATGAGGTGAATTTCACTCGTCACTTCGAAGTGATGAGTGAATAAATGTCCACCCTAAGATGGGCTTAGATGTAGAATGTACATCCCAAATTGAATGTACGTATAACATAGCCCAAATTAAAATAGACACTGCTCAATCTGAATGAATATAGTGGGTGTTTGGCCGCGCGGTCGGCCTCGCGTGTCACGAAAGCGGCAGCGTGCTATCTCTCAAAAAGGCCGCACGATGCCGCGCGGCCAAACAGACCCATAGTTTCCACACCAAATATAGGCCCAGCATCCCCCCAACAATTGTTCCTATTACAGGTAAGATACAGTGTTCTTTGCTAATCTTATGGAAAAAAATATATATGTTTTACAATAATATTTGTTCAGGATTTTACAGCTGAGTCTCTGTTACAGCAGTAATTTTAGTTTTTTTTTGTGTACAACAAATGCTTAACACAAGGTCTCATTTGGCATCTTTGTTATTAGAGATAATTACCTATATACTTCAAAAATCTGAAGAAATATTTGATTTATCCCTTTATTTTTTTCTTTCCAATACACCCTTCATACGTTCCACCGTTATTAAAAATACTCATACCGTTTTCCTTTGTTAAGTTAACTAGAGTTAAACTAGAGTTAAATAATAATCGGAGTTAAAAACTATCAGATATACCTATTTTGCCCCCATCTACCAAAACTATTGAAAATTTTAAGGGTACATAAGAAAAGTTGGTTATGATAGAAGGGTATATTTGAAAAGGCAAAATAGTAATTTCACACAGATAACGGCAGCTCCAAACGGTACACTAACAGAGTTTAACTTCAGAAATATTTTGGAAAGAAGATGGAACGTAAGAATGGTAATCTTAATAGTAGTCTTCTAAGATGGGTAAATCTGAAAACAGAAAAATTTTTAGCGATATATAGAAACTTGTCCCTTGTTATTATGCTTTTATAAAATATTTATCTTATATATTTATATATACTTCTTTTTAAAATATTTTAGAAGCAATATATATATATATATATATATATATATATATATATATATATATATAGTTTCTAAGTTTTTCTATTTCTTCTTAAATAAATAACTTGAATAATCTTAAGAGCTCGGCTTTTTGGGGTACAAATAAGGATATTTGTGCATCTAAAATATATATATAAATTTTACATTCTTTTTATTTAACCTTTTTTTTTTTATAACAGATATTAAATTTTTAAAAAATATACTATAAATTCAATATAATATTTAATTTTTTTAATAAATAAATATAAAATTAACACCTAAGAAGTATACAATTTGCTTTTCTCTTCTCTTCTCAAGAAGACAAACCAAAAAGAAAAAGATAAACAAATCAGATAAAAAGTCTTAGCAGGTTGGATGGTAAACATAGTAAGACTCATTCAACCACTCCAAGATGATTAATAAATTAATAATATACTAATAATAATTCTAATAAGACACATAAACTAATTGAGGTCACTTAATTCCTCAGGATTAAGCATAAAGCTTCAAAAACAAACATCACAGGCCAAAGATAATTAATTGGAAATAACATAAAAACTCGGTAACTAAAAACTGTGTCCTAAGTGTTATTTTAGTCCTCGATTTTTTAATTTTACAATTTGGGATACTTAACTTTCAATAAGATTGTATTTTAGTTTCTAATTAATAATACTTTACTCTATCACTTATCACATAGTAAATATTGTTTCTTACTTTATCTACATATTTCTACACTGAATTTTTTGGCTCTTTATCTATGTATTTTTAATTCAGAGGTTCAATTATTGTATGAAAACAATTTATAAGTTTATGGATGTTAGAATTAAACTATTAGATGTAGAAAGTGTTGGAAAATCTTTTCAAATTAATTTTTTTTTACTAAAATAATATTTAATTTATTTAAATTCGAAATACTATCATATAGATTACTATAATATTGTTAATAATAAAATAGTAGAGATTAGATGAAATATGTGAATGTCGAGACGTGCGTACGTACTATCCTAGAAGCAATATTGTCCCTCCACATGCGAGGCTTCGGCTATCACCCCTAGTGACACAACGACCACTGTCCACCCCGTCGGCACGACTTCGAAATGATGCATAGCGAACCCAATGACTTTCAGAAATTCAGCACAAATAAAGCTCGAAATAGGAAAACTCGAATCCAAAAAAGAATAGTAAAATGTGAATCTCAGTGTAATATAAAATGCTGTAACTTAACCAAGCTCTTCTTGCTCTATATATATAGAGCCCAAAGAAAGAGCCCACTCTTCAACCCTCTGGGAGACAAGATCCAACGGATAGCTTCTTAGGCAGCCTACCAGGCACTTCCCAAGATAAGACTCTTTTAAGAAAAAGTCCAAGAAGGCATTTTCTAAGGTAAATGTTAAGTCAAGCAAAAAAAAGGCAAGGCTCTTTTGGGAAGCCCAAGAAGGTTTTTCCCAAGTAGGTGTTAAGTCAAGGAAAAAAAAAAGAATAAACAAAAATAAAATGGATCAAAATTTCACATGTAGAGGGGATAGGATTTGGGCTCCCAGTTAAAACCCATTAATATTGGATCATCTAGAAAAGTCCATAGGCCTAAAATAAGTTTGAAATCATATTAAAACCCAAGTAAAATCCAACAAAAGAAATTAACAAATACATATAATAAAATTATTCAATTTTTTCTTAAATAATAATAACTAGGCACAAGAATTTGAGTGAAACACTTATAAAATTAAAATATATTTTTTTTAATCCTATTGAAAAATAATAATAATAATTTTATACGACTCTTAAACATATCAAATATAAAATATATTTCTATAAAGTTCAACTTTTTATATTTATTTTTCCAAAAGTCTTAAATTGTTTATATATATTACTCTAATTTGTTATCGTTAGTTTATTGTTTATTTTTTAAGAAAATATATATGAAATATCAATTTTATTTTTTCAAACCTTCCTAAACATTAGAATAGTGTAAAAATATCTGAAAGGATAAAAAAAATAAATTTATCTCACTGACTAATCAAAATTAAATATTTTATTTAATATTAACTATATTTTTCTAACAGTTATTGATGGCAGAAATATATATGAAAAACTTAAAATTTTAAAACAATAAATATAAAACAGTTTAATTTTGTAGAAATATATTAATTTGATATGTTTATATAGAGTTATATAAAATTAATATATATATATATATATATAATTGAGCTCGTATGCTTTTAAAAGTAATAAGTCATTGATGCTTATAGGTTTTTAGCCATTTGATGAAAAGATGTGCGGTTATGATGATAGTGGGCCCTTTGGGTTTAGTGGGTGGTTGGTGGAATAGTATGATCTAATGTGTAAAATTAGTCTAAAAAATAGATCTAATGGTAAAAGAAGTTACAAGCACCAATTACTTCGTGCTTTTACAAGCATAGTAATCGAACTATATATATAGAGAGAGAGAAAGAGAGAGCTAGGCTTGTGTGCTTTTAGAAGCACGGAGAGCTCTATGTTCCCAAGTAATTTTCAATGTTGGGACTTTCGAATGGATGATCGGTTTCGTTAAAATTGATCTCGAATATTTAAAAGGCCTAGAAAATAAATTTCGTAATTTTTTGATATTATTTGCCTAGTGATCAAAGGGGCTCAAAATCAATAATTTTAATGGGAGAAATACTCCTATACTTTTTTTTTTTTTTTTTTTCTGTTACCGTCCATTCATATATGTTCAATAGCTCATATTTAATTATTTTTAAGTTGTGACCTACAATAATATGTCACTTTGAGGGAGATACCGGTTACCAGGTTTCCAAAATAGAATTATTTTGGTCTTTCAATTCAGGGATAATTAAGTAATTTTATTTCTATTTTGAGAATTTTTATTTATGTAAATATTATAAATTTTAAAAATTTTAATTTAATAAGAGATTTTATTTTTGAAAAAATTATAAATTTTAAATATTCCAATTTAGCTATGATCTTAAATCTTGATTTTAATTTTAGGAACTATATTAACATTTAGATTATTTTTAGAAATTAAAATTTAGATTATGTTTAAATTATAATTCCAAAACTCTTTAAATTAATAACTAAATTGTAATTGTAAAATTTTTTAAATTAATGACTAAATTGTAATTCTAAAACTCTTTAAATTAATGCTTAAATTATAATTTTAAAATTTTTTAATTTAAATTTTTAAAATTAATGTCTAAATTGTAATTCTAAAACTCTTTAAATTAATATCTAAATTATAATTCTAAAACTCTTTAAATTAAACCTTTTAAATTAATGCCTAAATTGTAATTTTAAAACTCTTTAAATTAATGGTTAAATTGAAATTCTAAATTTTTAAAAAATTAAACTCTTTAAATTAATAACTAAATTATAATTCTAAAACTCTTTAAATTAATGCCTAAATTGTAATTCTAATTTTTTTTAATTAAACTCTTTAAATTAATGCTTAAATTGTAATTTTAAAACTCTTTAAATTAATGCCTAAATTGTAATTCTAAAAATTCTTTAAATTAAACTTTTTAAATTAATGCCTAAATTGTAATTCTAAAACTCTTTAAATTAAACTCTTTAAATTAATTGCTAAATTGTAATTCTAAAATTCTTTAAATTAATGCCTAAAATGTAATTCAAAAATATTTAAAATTAATATATAAATCAGTGCAAAATTAATGTCTAAATTATTGAAAAGTATGTGAATCAAAACTTTCATTATATGTTAAATTTAAAAATTTATCCATTTTCAAATTTTTTAGAATAGTGATACAAAATTAATTTCTAAATTAGAGGAATTTTAAAATTCTTTATATATATTAAATATGTTGAATTTGATTATAAATCTATGTTCAATTTTTTTAAAAAAATATTAATATAAATTAATGACTAAACTGTAATTCTAATACTCCTTAAATTAATGTTTAAATTATAATTTTAAAATTTTTTAAATTAATTCTTAAATTGTAATTCTAAAATATTTTAAATTAATTTTTTTAAATTAATGAATAAATTATAATTCTAAAAAATTTTAAATTAATGTCTAAATTCTATTTCTAAATTTTTTTAAATTAATGAGTAAATTATAATTCAAAAATCTGTTAAATTAAACTTCATAAATTATTACAAAATTAATGGCTAAATTAATGGAAGGTATTTTAATTAATATATTTTTTAAAATTTTGTGATGTTTAATTTTGAAAATATTTTTTTTATGAAATTAACTGTTAACTTATTAATAAATAAAATTACATTTTTATCCATTGTCAATCAACGGTTAAGAATTTTTTTATTATTTATAAAAAAAAGTACCATAGTATTTTTTTTTTAATGGCTATGGTGAGCCGTTTGTAAATTTAACTGTGTAGAAATATTCAAATCACATAAAATTTTGATAGAAAAATATTTTATATTTTATAAAATAATATTAATATTTTTTATTTAAAATTTTAATATCATATCATCATTTTTTGTGAATTTTTTATTTTCAGTCGTTGATTTTGAACCCTTTCGATTATTACGTAAATGATATTGAAAAATTACAAAATTTATTTTATAAATACTTCAAATATTCTAATTAAAGTCTAAAAGAGTTAATCGTCCATTCGGAAGTTCCAACATCGAAAATAATTTAATAGCACGAAGACCTCCATGCTTCTAAAAGCACACTAGTCTGACTCTCTCTCTCTCTCTATATATAATATATATATTTGAGTTTCTATGCTTGTAAAAGTATCAAGTCATTTGTGCTTATAGATTTTTGGTTTTTGGATAAAAGGATGTGCGGCTAGGATGATAGTGGACCCTTTGGGTTAAATGAGTGGTTGGTGGGATAGATTGATTTAAGGGATAAAATTAGTCAAAGAGGTAGATCTAACGGTAGAAAACTTATAAGTATTAATTGTTTGGTACTTGTGCAAGCATAGTAGCCAGACACACACTCTCTCCCTATATATATATATAACCAAACAATTGATGCTATTAATTTTTCAGCCGTGAAAAAATATGTGATTGTTATAGTTGCCTCCTAAAATTTTTACTATTCATCCAACCACTTAGTAAATCCTAGAAGACCGTTATCATCTTAATCACGCATCGTTTAATCCAAAAATAAAAATTTGATAGCACCAACAATTTAATATATATATATATATATATATATATATATATATATATATATATATATATATATATATATATATATATATATGTCAAGGCATTTGTTGTTCCTTATCCGAAGAACTTGATAAAAGGCCTAAAATTAATGTAGTACTATATTGGGCAAACCCAATGTCTCTGTCCTCGTCCGATCAAAACAATTCTCAAATCTCAATCCCACACGACGCGAAGCTTCCCGGCCTTTTCCTTTCCCCTTCTTTCTCTCTCTCTGCACCTCCCTCCCGATCCATTTGTCCCATTTGGGATCCTTCCCCTTTTCTCTCTCTCTCTCTCTCTGTTGTTGTTGATGAATCGGGATCTAATCGCAGTTCTCAATATTTCGGGCCCCGATCCGTCCAACAATTTCTTCGGAGGGAAAATTAGGGCAGGTGAGATCTCGTCTCTGATTGATTAGAGGATTTTTGCCCCTTTTTTCCTTTGTATTTTGTGTTGAAGTTTCTGTTTTTCTCATCGGAAATGTGATTGATTCGAATTGGAACGCTGGATCTGTGATTCCTTGCGGATGATTAGTGTCGTAGTTTAATTCAGCATGAGTAGCTGTGAATTAGTTGTTTATAATGGGAATGGAGCGCCGACGCATGCTATTTTTGTTTGGGTTTCCATCGATTTCACTTAAAAAAAAAAGCTGTTGTTTTTTAAAAATTGTCATTCATAATGGTGCAAAATAAATTTGGGATGATGTAGTTTTTATTTTTATTGCGTGCGTCTTTGTTTGTGCATTTATTTGATATCGACAGCGGATTAAAGGATGGGTTTTTATGAATTTTCTGCGGCGGCAATCGCTAATCAATCTGCTGATAGGTGTCGAAGTGAGTAAAAAGTCCTGTTTGCCCGGCCGGAGCTTCTGCGGAAGCGCATTCTGAGTAGAGCTGTTTGAGAAAACCCTAATTATTCTTCAATCCAATCATCCTGACAGCTTGTCGTGGAAGGCAGAAACAAAAAGTTTCAAATTAGATGCAGAAAATATCAAAGTGACTTCTTGCTCAATCCAGAAGCTCAGGACTTGTATGTTTCCAAATTCCTGTCTTCTTCTTCTGGACCGAAAAAGTTGTTCCGCAAGTCAGGGTTAACAGATACAATTGTTTAGTATGCGTGGAATCAGCCTTATACTCGAAGGTTAATAAAAATATGGTATAATATGTTTGATGGTTCTTGGAGTGCAGATGGGGGCCAGAGAAGAAACAGTTCATGAACTCGATGGTGAGACAATTGCTGGTTCGCCTCTATCCGTGAGGAAGATGCAAACATTCGAGCATATTGGGTCACTTGCGGCTGTTGCACAAACATTTGCCCCTAGGAGGACAAGGAGTAGACTTTTAATGAGTATTTATATTGTTATAATTCAAGCCAAAATTAATGTTCTCTTGCCTTTCGGACCGTTGGCAGTCATGCTTCACTATCTCACTGGGAAGCATGTAAGAATTTTCAATCATTTTATGATGGTTTATATCTTTTTAGGTAGCCAATTCTTAAAGAATGTGTTATACTGTCTTATGAACTGAAGAGTAGTTATATTGATTTCCTTCACTTCCCAGGGATGGGTTTTCCTTTTCAGCTTGATTGGTATAACACCTTTAGCCGAGCGGTTGGGATATGCAACGGAGTAAGTTGTGATGGATTTTGAGTCGGTCTTAATTCGAATTGTTCTTAGCTTGATTCTAGGGCTGTCCATTTACATGATATTCTTGTTATTTGTGCAGACAACTTGCTTGTTATACCGGCCCGACAGGTGCTTTTCTCTTTGTATCTGCAAACTACCTTGTCTCTGTTAAAAAACCATGTTCTTCTTGTTTCTTCTCCTTTTTTCTTTTTCCTTTTCCCAATTTGGTAATGCAATCAATATCTGGGAATTGCAGTGGGGGGCCTTTTGAATGCTACATTTGGAAATGCAACAGAGATGATTATATCAATATATGCGCTGAAAAATGGAATGATCCGTGTCGTCCAGCAGTCTTTACTGGGTTCTATTTTATCAAACATGCTCTTGGTTCTTGGATGTGCTTTCTTTGCTGGTGGTATGGTTCACTGTAACAAAGATCAGGTCTTCAACAAGGTAGTTTCTCTGAAAAGCAAAGCAATTTTCTTGTACATGTTTTCTTTATCTAGTTGGTTACTGTGTTATATCTAGCATTTATTGACTTCAGGCATCAGCTGTTGTGAACTCTGGATTATTGTTAATGGCTGTCATGGGGTTGATGTTTCCTGCCGTGCTTCACTTTACACACTCGGAGGTGCAATACGGGAAATCAGAAGTTGCTCTGTCAAGATTCAGCAGTTGCGTCATGCTTGCCGCTTATGCTAGCTACCTCTATTTCCAGCTTAAAAGTCACCGCAGTTCGTATAATCCTATTGTCGAAGTAAGTTGTCCCGGAAAATTAGCCTCTAATTTCAAGTATTGATTCAATTACGTAGAGAACTGTTGATTATGCTTGTGGCTTATGCTAGTTAACCCTAATGCTGTCATCTGATTTCTCCAAAGTAAAGTATAGAATAAAGTGATCGAAGTTGGCTAACTGGAAAAAAAAATGATTGATTTCCATGAATTGGTGATATAGATATCTTGCTATGTTCTACTATAGCATGTTCAGTGCCATAAAGTATTACAGGTATAAAACAAGGCTTGTCAAATTAAGTTTTCTTATATTCTTTAGGATTTAGGATTTTTTTTCATTCTCAGACAAAGTGGACTTTATTCATGTCCGCCTCTGTTTGTATTCCATGTTCTTCTGCAATTTACTGCTTGGTTGGGAATTTCAGACTTCCTATAGGTGAATAATTGATTTTTATGTAACGGGTGACAAGAAGTAGTGCTGAAAAATCTTCGAAGTAAATGAGGTCAAAATTTACATTCAATGGGGGCCCTTGGAGATGGTAAGGAGAAATAAAGGAAATAAAAGCAACATTAAATGAACTATAAATTGTCTGAGTTATCTATTTTAGCGCATTGCTATTGATGCTCTAATTTAGGTGAACAATATGATAAATTTGCTATCCTAGGAGAACCATGAATGGCATTTTTTATCTGGCTAGTTCCAACTTTCAGTTTTTAATATTATTATATGCATCAAATGAGCTATTAATAAAGCACTTGTATGTCATTTAATATCACAGGAAGAGGGAACCAATGAGGATGATAGTGATGAGGAGGAGGTTCCTGAAATAACACAATTGGAAGCAATCTGTTGGCTTGCTGTATTAACCGTTTGGATTTCTGTTCTCTCTGGTTATCTAGTTGATGCAATACAGGTATGATTCCTTCGGTTTCTCTCCTGCAAATGTTTAAGAACTAACCCTCTTGTGCTTCTATTTCCTTCCTAGTAGCTGGAGAAAAATCTATCAATTAGAAAGCTAATCTTTATTAAATTCTATTCTTCTAGTGTAAATTGCACTATGATTTTTAACCTCTTAGTGTACCTTCTTTTTAGTCCTCCCAAGTTCGATAGATATTGCTACAATTGAGTCTCTAATGTTTATGTACTGAGATGTATGGGCAACAGTCATGCAAGCAGTTAAACAAGTTGAAAAGTTGATTAGTCAATTTGTCTGTCATGTGATGGTCCTGACTTAACAAATAAGATTATCCTATCCATTTATTTTAGGTTTATGCCATATCATCTGTTTCTAGAGTTGTTCTACATGTGGTGCTGTAAGCAGTCCCTGTAATAGTTGATATTTTGTGAGGAAGATATTCATGTTGCTATATTGACCCTCCTAGATGATTATATGTTTGAACTTTGAAGTCCATGTGTAAAATTTTTTATGCATTAAATGCTATTATCAAATATAATACTTAGTACCATAATAGACCCATTTGTTACATTATACATAATTACCTACTTGGTTCTGTTTTCAGGGAGCATCTGACTCTTTGAACATGCCGATTGCTTTTATTAGCGTTATTCTGCTTCCTATTGTTGGGAATGCTGCTGAGCATGCTAGTGCTATTATGTTTGCCATGAAAGATAAGCTTGTAAGTGTTATAAATGTTTCTGAGACTCTTTTATATGTATAATCCAATTGGTCTGTTGATGAATCTTTTTTTATCCCTTTAGGACATAACATTGGGGGTTGCAATTGGATCCTCTACTCAAATATCAATGTTTGTGGTAATCATCTAAACTTGTAAAGCTTATCTGCTTTCCAGGTACAAGTTCTTCAATTTGTGACCATCAAACTCTAACAAATTGATTTGTTCTGCAGTATCATCAATGATATTTGTATGTATTACATAAAATCACTGAAAAGAATGTTTTATTTTTTTTTTTTTAATCTTTTTCTTTTTCCCTGTCATTCATCAATTTCTCAAATTCCTCTAACAAACATATGATGCAAATGGTAAGCTAGCAGAATGCATCTGGCGAATGTATGCTGTGTTTCACAAATCTAGTAAATCTCAGTATTTGTGGATTAGTAAAGCATTATATGAATGCTTTCTGTAGTTATCTTAATCGAAGTGGCATCTCCTGTATCAGATATGCATATTGACTGCATGGCACACTCATTAAAGTTGAATATTAGTCTGCTTCTGTGGTTTGCAGATTCCATTCTGTGTGGTCATTGGTTGGATGATGGGGAAGCGAATGGACTTAAATTTTCAATTATTTGAGACTGCAACCCTCTTTATAACAGTACTGGTCGTGGCATTTATGCTTCAGGTCCGTATTAAGTGGTTTTTTATAAGTTTCTCCTTTCATGATAGAAGTTATGCTTGGTTTTCTACAGTCGAGAAGATATCCATTTGTATTAGGATGTAACTTATTATCTCACAATTGATTTTACATTCTTAGGAGTAACGGCTTCATTAAATGGCCGGGCACTAGTCATATATCTCTCTTCTTTAATAATCTCTCTCTCTCTCTCTTTTTTAAATTTTTTTGCTGTTTCGCTGATATCATCCCACTTGTAACATGAGTGGAGTAGGAATTTTTTGACCAAATACTAGCTGCATGTAGAGAGTATATTTGATGCATTCATATGAATATAGCAAGTAAAAACCAACTCTCAACTATCAGCATCAACTAAGCTTGTTTGCATATGTGAACTCTTGGCTATATGGTTACGCATAAAGAAAGAACTGCTATAAGCAACAAAGGCTTGGCTTCTTTCCCTCAAATTTCAGGTTTGAATAGGCTCATTTAAGTCCGGAAGGCTCAGCTCAGCTAAAGTATCCGATGAGATGATGAGCCATTCACTGATTCTGACATTCAGCATATTATAGCATGAATAAATAGAATTTTGTGCATTTTTCTTTGTGTGTTTAAGTAGATTCACCGATTAACTAAGTTTCTTAAATTGTCTGTTACTGGTTTTCAGGAAGGCACCGCAAACTATTTTAAGGGGCTAATGCTTATCCTATGCTATCTTATAGTTGCTGCCAGTTTCTTTGTGCACATTGACCCTGCTTCCAGTAAGTAACAGAAAACATTTACATGAACTATTTAACCATTTTAGTAACAGCACTGAAGAATGATTATTTAGGGGTTATTGAAGTTAATTTTTTTGTCATATGCTTGACACCATATATCTGTACTATCACCCTATATCTGTTCCTGACCGAAAGGAAATACTCAAATGTCATTTTGCACAAGCTAGTGGCCAATGGCTATTTCTCAAGAATAGTTTGTGTTAATTCCTAACTGCAAATTATTGAATTGGTTGGTTATGTTGCAGGTGATGATTAATTAGTTAAAGTTCATATTCATCACCAAATTGGCTTATTCTGACAGTCATCCAACCAGCGGGACTATGCATATTAGCCAAGTTAAGATTAGAGCACGAAGACGTTCAACATATGGCAATTCTCGACCCTCGAAGTTTGAGTAATCTCTTTTGGATGTAGGAAGTGCTCTGTTGCCCAAGAAGCCTATGAAAATTTGCAGGTTAAGCACAAGATTCAATCGGATTTACTTGCTTGCAGGGTGCATAGGCCATTTTTGTCACATTCTCAGCATTATCCTTCAGTAAATGATTTTTTATAGGACAGAATTATCCATATCATCAATTGTGAAATAATCTATGCTGCAATATCCTGTCATGCTCAGCTTATCGAGATGTTAGTGTTCCAATTGCTCATGGAAATACCACAAATGATAATAGATGAAAAATAGAAAGAAGACAAGCACATGTTTTATCATGCATTGCAAAAACAAGAGCATGCATGTCATATTATGTTTGTTCAGGCCAGTGTTGTGTATTAAAACGTGCGGCAGGTTTGTGTGTTATTCTTGATGAAATATTGCAGTCTTTTAGATCACACTTAATTCCTGCGCTGTCAGGAAACTAAGAACAAAACCAATGTGATATCATGACACCGAGGTCATTGATCATTTCTAGGGTCAAGTTAGCAGAGGTCCCTAAATTGCGGATAGAGGGTGGATCTTTGCTAGTGATCGACCAGCTGTAATTCAGAAAGTTATACTGTACCTCTGGTGAATCTAAATATATTGCATTCTATTGACATCAAAGTTTTAACTTGGTTGATACACTGTCCTGCTAAGGATTCCTCAATTCGTGTGAATGCCTGCTTCTATTTGATATTAACTCATGACAAAGGTTTTACATGCTTTGAGAAGAGGTAGAAGTGAAAAAGAGAGCTCCAACTTTTGTATTCACTCCTATGCAACAGAAACTTCAGCTGGAGTCCTCTTCTGGGCCCGATCCGCCAGCAAATTGTAATCCTACAAATTCAAATCACCAAATTAATATATAAAACCTGTTGAACAAGCAACCATATGGAAGTTTCCACAAACTTGCTTCATCTATTATGTACATTTAGGCCTAGTTTGATAATGCGGCTGATTAAATGTACATTTAGGTCACCACATTACCAAACTAGGGCATTTAAGAAGACTGCTTTAAGACTAGAGCAGAGTAAGAAAGGGTTCTTATTTACACTTCTCTATGGAGATAAAAAGATGTCTAAATGAAAATAAGGTTCTGTCTGTGTTATATAAATAACAATACTCCAAATAATAGTCAATCCTGGAAATTCGCAAAATAAACGCAGAATCCATAAACAGATGCCAAGCCATTGATATCCTACCAGCAAGGTATCTGTGGGGTGTGGGAGATTGCGTACAGGCACACTCCCAATTATCAGAAAAAAAAAAAAAAAAAAAAAAAAAAAAAAAAATCACTCATTGTAGAACCCCTTGTTCAAACTGGGACAGACTTGCTTGTGTTCAGAAAGAGGCTTATTAAACTCTATTTGGGATTACGGAAATATCGCATTACCTTCAACAAGAAAATACGATAAAATTTTTTTTTTTTATTAATTTTCGTACGTAATATTATACTCCGCATATCGCAATGAATTGATTACGATATATTTTCTATAGTTCCACCAGAAAACGGAGAAGTATATCTCTATATGTTTTGGCTCCAACTTCATTTCATTTGTTTTCGTTCCAACTCTATTTCATCTATTAGCGTTAAATACGCGGCCCTTAGTGTATTGTCTAAATCCAAGTCCCAAGCCGCGGTTGGGACAAAATAGGCATGCTTATCCTGAGCACTAGTTGACCTAGGTTTTCAGGACCTGAAATTTTGCAAACCCTGCATAATTACGTGCGCATGTGCGCGCACATGGGTGCACACTCCCTCCTTGTGCGAGCCCATGTGCTTAATATTGTATCATGATTTTCTATGCTTGAGAGATAAAAAAGATTACATGCATATATCCCTGCAAAGTCATTTAGTTACATACATATATAAACCTGTAGATTTGCGAATTTTCATTCGAGTCCATTGAATGTGAATGTTTGTATGTTCTCTTGTTATATAATATGTATATACATAAAAAATTAAGTTTTAAAAGGCAAATGTGAAAATCCAGATTTTGCAGGGGCACATACATATATATACATATAAATATTTCCTTAAAGGCCATATATGCAAATATTTCTCAAGTAAAATTTTCTATCATGTAGCTCATCTTATTATAGTAAGAGGACACAAAGAAGTTCTGAACAATAAGTGTAACAGTTGGAAAATGGAAACAGGGAGAGAAAAAAGTACCTGTACAATAGCCTGTGCACAAAGCTTCCCAGATAAAACAGCACCCTCCATAGAAGCCAGGTACTTCTGTTTTGTGTAATCGCCAGCCAGATAGAACCCTTCGATTGGGGATTTTTGCAAAGGGCGGCATGGTTCACAGTTCGGGATAGTCTTGTATACCGATCTGTAAGAGTCCACAGCGAGAATTATGACGAGGAAAAAAAGTTAGACTAGGGAGACGTTATTCAAAAGCCACATAAAATTACTAGTTTAGAACTCGACAGACTAAAATGGCGTCAAATATGCAACCGCATTAGACTGCAATGGCATCAAGTATGCAAAGCATTAGATTGCATTTGGTATTTTAAAGACACATACAATGCAATAGATCAAAACCTGCTTCAGTAAAAACAATCGTCATCAATTCAATGCCTTTCACTTTGAGCCGTTCTAGACTATTTTCTCTTCTTCAAGAGTTCTCAACCGTTAGATTGCACGCTCACTTGCATATTGTCGCCCTTTTCGTTTAGTTTTTTCTTTTCTTTTTTCATTTTTATACTTCAACCATTGATTTGCGTTATAACATATCATCAATACGACTAGATTACCCTTCAATCACTCCACAAATAAAAGTTTTAACTGAAACAAGTAGGATAGGCGTTTTTAGTAGAATTAAGTGTTTCATGGTAACCTTGGTGTTTTGACAACATGATATTTCAGAATCTTTGCTTTACTCTGATCTGCAGCAATTTCGTCAGGAAATAGCTTAGCTAGTTCTTTCATAGTCGCATCAATGATTTCAGTGTCACTGCATGAGATCCATTCCTCTGCAGGAGCGAAAACTAACTCCAACATTGAGCGGTTAGGATCATAATACTCCTGCATGAAAATTATGACAACAATTAAAGGATTGAAGTATGGTTTTGGGATGTATACTGATGTTGACAATGAAGTTTAGCCGGCAGTATAAGTGCATATTTCATGAGACAACATCATAACTGAACACATGTCCAATTTCAAGATAACAAGCAGCTAATAACACTTTTAATGTTAAAAAATGAAACTTTGTTCTGAGAATTATGGAGGTTAGAAAGGTTCGATGAGAGAGCAATAGGCACCCTCAAAGTGAATATACTTTAGGAATCAGTAGTGAAGTTTTGTGATGAAAAGGAAGAGAATCATGCCATGCCAGCAGACAAAAGAAAACTTTCACAAAAACTAATGATTTACTGAGAAACCTGTACCTTGCATGTCAAGGACATGTCTGCATACACACTCAGGAGGGGACTCCTGAAGAAATGAGTTACTATAAGAAATGTGAAGTTGATAATTATAAGACAACAGTGTAATATAATTGATAAAAATAGAATATAGAAAAAAAAAAAATAATGAAAATTTAGCTCTCAGAGGGAATGATAAATTCCAAAAATTAGAACCTACAGTCTCTGCAGCATAAATTGGAATCAACCCATGGTCATGTGGTTGAGTAAAATTGTTGCTAAAGGGCCTTAAAAGCTGCCAAAATAAGCAAACGAAAAATTGTACTCGGCAGCTGAGATTGAATCAGTAAATGGAAAACTTCTTCTCTTATATAGGTACTGCAATTATGGAAGATTTCACTCACTCACAGTATATCACATAAATCTTACAACAGTGGAGTATTTAGTTATGTACCAGAGACAATTGGCATTTCCGAATATTTCCTTCCACCATAAATACTTAGATACTAAAATAAGAAGTCCAGTAGCTTAAAAAAGTATGACCTACTCCTCAGAAATAGTCAACTGAGAAGAAGTATTCCGAATACATTTGTTCTTTCACTTCCAAGTGAAAAATTTTGTACTATATGCTTTAGAGATCAGTCGAGAGAGTGTCATTGCTTGGTTTCTGTGAATGTTTCAAACTCCATAACTAAGAAAAAATCTAGAAGATGAAAATGTGCTCGACTGAAAAAGAAACTGTTATTTCATTTACAGATTTCAAAATGAGAAGATATTAACAAGTAAATAGACGCCTTATTGACATAATCAATAATGGTTAATTACTAGAGTAGGCACCAAAAACGAAGAGAGCAAACTAAACTAAGTCAAATCAGAACCTGCTGAACAGAAGATGATCATAGGTATTCTTCAGCTTCCTGTCAAACCTGAGAAATTCAAACAACGAATATTGTCTTGCGGCTAAAAACAGAAGAAGTAAAACCAGCAGATCCTTATACCCTAATCACTTAAGGTAACCTAGATGGGTCATCTCTTTCATTCATTGTCTTGCGGCTCCTTTTCCTAAGGAGCTTAACATGATATACTAGAAGACAACGAATATTGAAAATGAAACTCTAAAAAAATTCAACTGACCATATATGGACGTTAATCACTGGAACTCCCACCAACTTTTCCAGCTTTTTGAAGTAGGGAATTTCTCTCCACTCTTGTGGTAAAAGAAGCTTCAATATATCAACTGTTTCATCGACTAATTAGTCATGCCCTAATGATAACAATCAAACATGTTACTCTTTTCTTATAACTAAACCATACCAGGAGCAGCAACAACATAAGCATCTCCCATTATTAGTGTACCATTGCTGAGCAGAAAGTGCTTTACAGTTCCATCAGAGTTCAGCTCAATTTCCTTTACACGTGAATTAAGCCGGACTTCGCCACCCAAGGACTGAATGTGATCCACAATTGGCATGCAGAGCCTCTCCGGAGGGTTCCCGTCCAAGAAAGCCATCTTGGAACCATGCTTTTCCTGTTTTCTTAGGTATGTAAATTAATCCTTATTCAGTTGAAATGCCGTCTATCATGCACTAAATACTATCCTCACTTAAAATTATGAGTCAAATATTTATAGGGATTAAGGCGAGCATTTTAAGGGGGGAAAATTAGAATTGGAAGAGCACAATAAGAATGACAATAGCTACTAAGAATGTTAATATCTATCAGCACTAAAAATTATAGTTTTTCAAATAAAAGGCTGCCGTACCTGAAGAAAACGATTCAAAGCAATCAGAATGCACTGCATGGATAGCTCATCTGGGTTGATGAAATTAAGTGCCTTTGACATGGCAATGAAAACTTCATCATTCACTCGATCAGGAACACCCTGTACTGATCAAAACAACAATGTCAGGTGCCATACACATCCAACAGAAAAGGAAGAAAGGTTGGTTGTGAGATCAAGTCTTTATTAACGTGTGATCATGAAATATAAAGTTGGCAAGAAAAAGAACCTAAAGCCAAAAATTCTGCCATATTTAAGTTCACTTGGGTTGGGGGCTAGGTTGTCGGCAGGAGAATATTACTCATTATTTTCTTTTTACTGTGGTCTTAAATATTACTGTAGTAAAAAACAAAACAACTAACAACGAAATCAAACCTCCAATCCGCAGATAAAATTAGATTTGTTCGGTTAATCACAGAATTGTTGTTTCTTGTTCCAACTTAATCTAGCAAAGTTCAAAATAAAAAGAAAAAAAAATCCAAGAGATAAGAAGCTCTAACAGTTTTTTGGCATATTGATTGACATAGCTGTATAAATTTCCCATCACCAATAGCATGAGAAATAGTTTTCATCATAAAATAGCAAAATGTACAAGGTGGCTAGGACATATGTCCAATGCATGTTAAATTCTTGATTTGTTAAATGCTGAGTGAGGCATTCAAGCACCATTATCTCCTGGTAATTTCATGGTTTCTCAGAACATAGATTTCAAAAATTAGGTTTTGGTAGCATACATGTCCTTCTTTACCTGCTTTTTCATCCACTCGGTAACACTTAAACCATCCTGAGCTTCAACATATGCTTGGCCACCAACAATTGCAGGCAAAAGTCCAATAGCAAATTTCACCTTCTCCGGCCAAGTTAGCATTTCATTGTTCTTTAATATGGCCCATATTCCTGCCAATTACATTCTTAGATTCCATCACTATAAGTGCATTCAATAAAGAAAAATAAAAAAATAACCAATCACATACTAGTTCTCTATAATACTATTGCATAGACTGGAAATAAGATAACTTGCTATAGAGCTTGCATATGACAAATTAATCCATAGATATTCAGGAGTAATCTTGAGTCTATTTTCATACCATTCAATGGTGCAGGCAGAGATTCCGTAAAATCAAATCGGCTGAACTTTCCTGGCTTGTTTGGCATTGCAAATATCATAGAATGTTCCTTCCATTGCAAACGATCATTAATGCCAAGTTCGCCAAACAAATTCTGTAAGTTGGGATATGCTCCAACTTCATCCCAGTAGTCAAAAGAGGAGTATGTTATGGACATGATGCATTACAAATAACACTGGATGAATAGAAAATGAAAAGAAGATTGGACTACATGTTCCCAACAAAGAAAAAGAATAAAAGTAAAGAGAAGCTCACGAAAGCCTTCTAAAATCCAAAGAAATATCTGTCTCATACTGAGGATGACTACAGAAACAAGAACAAATGATAAGACATGAGGTTACTTATAAGAATAGATTCACCAAAATGCAAAACTGATTCAATGGTTATTAATTGAGCAAGTCATACATGAGTAACTTTGTGATTGACAAAAAACCTAAAATCTGGGTTTGACAAAGTCTCAAACAAATATTAAGAACTGCCAACTGAGTATTGCATGGTATTGATTACATCGGGGAAGCTTGATATAAACTATCTAGATTTATGTATGGCCACTCTAACAGGTCATGCAGAAGCAACATGCGCTGACTGTTCAGACAGACAAATAAGATAAATGAAGTATCAAGATAAGCTTGAAAATTGCACAAAAAAAACTTGACTTGAATACTTTAGCCACCTTTTTAACCTTTATTAACCACAAAATAGCGAGGCGAGCGATAAGCAACAACGCTAAAATCTAAAAAGATTGAGTGCTTGGGGATATACTCACAAAATATATGAAGCCCAGTCTCGTACCAGTCTCCATCAGCATCCTTCCAAGCAGCAACCTGTTTAAAAAGGTACCATCCGGATGAGGAACATGAAAGCTTTTTTGTTTCCAATGAGCCACGAAACTAAATTTTCATATAACGAACGATTCATTTAGGAATGACAGAGGAACCAAAAGAAGTAGCATTTGCTTAAAACAGTTAAAACAAAAAATCATTATTGATTAAAGCAGCATTAAATGACTAGGTTTATGACCTTAAGAAGACAAAATTATGAGAGAATTCAAAAGCTTTGAGAGTTGACAAATGCAAGAGACAGAAGGATTAAAGTAGCTATATGACCTTTCCACCCAGGACATCTCTGGCCTCCAACAGTATAGGTTTGTGACCAGCATCTGCAAGATATTTTGCTGTTGATAGACCAGCCAAACCTACCAGAAGGCAATACTTCACATTTGCAAGAGATTATACAATGCAAATACCAAACCGAAATGGCTTAAATAAGCTTAACTGTTATGGCTTTTTAAGTTTATGACGCATAACAACAGAACAAATAAAACAGCAAATTTCTGCACAAAATATTGTGGATTGAAAAAAAATGGGCCCCATCAAAATACTCCGAAACAGTATGAGCAGTAAAATGCCTTACCTGCACCAGCAATTACAACCTGCAGTGCTTTATTTGGACGTGCACCGCTACTGAAAATTGATGAAAGCTGCGCAGCTTCTACAAAAGTGACGGTGTTCTCAAGTTCAGGCCTTAAATAGTCCTTGCAGACAATCTATTGTGGGAGACGAATCAAAAAATTATTCCTGGTGACATTGTCAGAAAAGATCTAGGGGGCTATTTATTTGATCAGAATTTAGAAACCCAGAGTCCACTTCAATCTGAAGTGCCTGGTCCTGCTATTTGGGCTGCCAGGAATGTACCATTTCAGCCAGTAATGGAGAAACAAAATGAGAGCACTTCCGACCATAGAATTTAAAGCCGAAATCTCCAAAGTGGAGCTCACAAGAAGGTCACACTTACAAATAAATAAAACTTGGATATGAACATGGAAGGAAATGAAACCTGCAAATGGCCCGTTCGATGGTTTGACCTTCTTGTGCCCCATGGAATGGAAGATTCCAACCGCCGGCCCAAGTGCTCACTATTTTTGAATCCTTTGACGGCATTGCATCTTGAATCTCTACTAAAAGAACATCTTTGAGAACGATTATGAATCCAAAAGTATCTATTCTGGTTAGCTCTATAATACTTGTAGCAGACGCGCACCCCACGTCCATGTTAACCTGCGAAAAAAGCTGTTCTAACTCAGGATTATTAACTATGTAGCCCACTTCGATTTTCAAACCTTCGAACCACGACAAGTAAAAATTTCAGATATCCCCAAGATAAGGAACAAAGTTGTAAGCAATATATACAGAAATCCACTTTCTGGCATGAATAAACAAAACGAATTATAACAAAAATGGCAGCTACAATACATCAGAGGTTGAAATTCAACAAAACGATTGCTTAGAGCTGTTCGAAGAAGCAGTGACAGCTTTTCATCAAAATCTCCTAAACTGCTTCCAATAGCAGCAGCAGCTAAAAGCAGAGCCAAAATAAAACTTCTGATTCAAGGAAATACTCCCAAAACAGCATAAAACTGAAGCATAACTCCATTAATTCAACAATTAAAAGATAAACAGCGGATCCACAGAAACAGCCTAAGCTTCCCGAAGCTGAATTTGAGATACCCTAGCTTCAAAGATGCCCGAAAACAGCAATTTCTCACCAAATCCCCCCGTAAAAACCATAATTTCACTACAAAACGAAGGAATACTTACCGAGTACTGGAAATGGAGATTAGAGTTCGTGGAGAAGGGGGCGGATTTGTAATCTATGGGAGTTAAATCTAGGGTTTTAATAATGCTCATGGAAAGAGGAAGAGGAGGAGGAGGAAGATGAAGAAGAGGGAGAGAGAGACACAGAGTGCGAAAGGGTGCGGTCGGAGAGTGGTGGTTTATGCACGCATCGCACTTTAACACACCACTACCTCTCGATAAAGTACGTCGTGGACTAGTCCACCACGTCATCTATGGTCCAACCAATAGCATCCCAACATGTATCGTTTCCTGCATTTTACCAATTTTGTGACCCCGATCTATAGATCCGGTCCAGGGAGTTATTCACGTCGGTGGAGGAATATGCGCCGCTACTCACTGCTGCGGATGAGACAACACCGAGGGTATTTTAGGTGTAACGGTTACATAATCAGGCGTGCCAACACGTGGCAGCTAATGATACGTTTTTGGTATGAAGCAGACATGTGGGGCCCACGAAGATGGTGGGGACCACGAGGGGTCGGTCGACTTCGCGTAATTCCCTGTAACGGTGGCGAGAGCGAGGTGTGAGCTCTTGGGCCTCAATTATTCCCTACGGCCCATGAACTAACGAAGCGTAAGGCCCACTAAACATGGCCCATATAATTATCCAACATAGAATGGCCCATATAATTATCCAACATAGAATAGCCCACATACTACGGACTCAAGGCCCACAGACTATGGTCCATGGCTCATAGACCAGCCCGATGCCTACTCCCCACGGGCCAAGGCCCCACATGTGGACCCAATTTATGTTGGGCCCACATGAACCAATTACATAGTCTAGTTCGCTCACGTAGTCACGTTGGACACGAAAATATATAAGATAAAAAAAAATATTTAGATAAATATTATATGTAGGAATTATGTGTAGAACATTTTTAAAAAAATATTGTTGCTTGTGCAAAGAGAATAATTACTTCCCGAGAGCTTATAAACCTTTCAAAAGCACCTATTTGTTTATTTTTTAAAAAAATAAATTTATCTGAAAATATAAAATAATTAAATTTTGAATTTGAGAGCTCATATATCAATAATTATCAAATCTTTATCACTTACACTTTGGACCATCGGTTACGTGTCAATATTTCAAAAGCATTAAGTTAGTGCTTTTATGTAACTTCGAAATTTTAGTGCTCTTAACTTTAGTTCAAAAGTGCTATGTTTTATTTGAAACAAAATTACTATGTACAAGATCTTCGAAAGTGCACCACCATTCACCAATAAGGCAACAACTCCATGTCTCTAAATTTTTTAACTCTAAAGTTTAGCTTTTGTTCAAGTACCTATTTCCTATTTCAAATACATGAAAAAGCCTATACATTTTTTGTTCAATAGAAATAATTAAGGCCCAGGTTGAAACTAGGAATTCAAAAGCAGTTGGTGGAGCTACCTACCCCCAATGCATTCAGAATAGGATGATAAGTGAAGACCAAAAATGAAAAATAAATATAAATTATCCATAATAATACGTGTTGGTTGTTTATTTATAATTAAAAATATATTCAATTTTTTACTTTTTGATAATATGCTTAAAAGATGAATAAGTTGAATTAGGATAAATCCAATAAGTTGAGTGAGTTTGTAGTCCACAATAGATCTAACTGCAAAGGATTCAATTATAAATCTAACGTCCAGATGGGTTGAGTCCGGTCGAGATCCATAAACGCTGTATCTGTACGCTTTAAGTAAATTAATTGCGCACTTCTAATGGCTCGAACTTTTGAGATTAATAGTTAGCGCCAACAATTCAATAATATGCTCCCATCAACTTAAAAAAATAGAATATTTCTTTTCATGATTTGTTCTCCTTGTAAATAAGATAAAATTCAACATCTTTTATGTTTTGTCAAAAAAAAAAAAAAAAAAAAAAAAAAAAAAAAAAAAAAAAAAAGTGCTCAGAAACTGTTAGGTTTGAAATTGGGGCCTTGAATAGCCGTTGGAGGGAGCGCGCGCGCGCATGAAGGGAAACAAAATGGCGGGAAACAGGTGGCCACCCAACGGTCCAATTTGGAGTTCGCCACCAACAACATCCCCCTCCTACTTATGAACAGTCCCTCACTATTTTGGGGAGGAGAAACCCTAACTCCCCACTATCCTTCCCTTGGCAATTTTTCACAATTTTCGCAATTTTTCGCCTCCTCTCTGGTAAGGATTTTCCATTTTTCATCATTTTAATCCTATTCAATTTCATATATCTATATAGATATAGATATAGATAGATATGTGGTTTTGATTTGGATTTTGACTCAAAATTACCGCAAAAAGAAACTCCGTAGAGCATCAATCGACCAGGTTATATATTTCAGATTATAGTATAATATCTAATCCCAGGTGATAGAAAATTGCTAAAATTAATGCATCATTAAGCAGGAAAAGGTTGAAAGTTTCTGATTGAATTATTATTTTTTTGAGAGTAAGATAGCGTGCTACTGTTTCATTCATATAGCAAATGAACTTAGCAATAGGTTGGGACAACGGGACCTCGAAGATCCGAAAAAAAAAAAAAAGAACTACCGAGTGCATAACGACTCCCAGATGTGTCTAAGATTGCGAATCTTAGCCAACAAGATCCCCGGCGACTGTTTTGATGACTCAAAAATTCTTTTGTTCCTCTCTAGCCAGATTACCCACCAGGTGGTGGCGATAGTCGTTAACTCTCTTCCCCCTAACGCCCCGCTTTTGAACCTACTTACTTCCCACAGCCTGACAGGGCAAGGGCAGTTGACAATAGTTCGCTTATTCAGTAGTAGACCCTGTAGCAGCTCTCTGACACTATCACAGCTCATGAAGAGATGGTTCACCGTCTCAAACTTGTTTAGGCAAAACACGCAAATCCCTTCTCCGCTCTACCCCGTTTTAAGGAGATTGTCTGCCGTGCAAACTCTTTTCCTGAGAACCAGCCAAGTGAAGATCTTAACTTTCAATGGGGCTCTGATTTTTCAGAGCTGAACAAACCTCCTATCATTAACTCCACCATCTTGTAAAAAGTGTCTGATTGAATTATGTTTAGAGTTGTATAGTGGTATGATGATATTCAAATGAAGTGACATGAGATGTAATTTTGTAAATTTGAGTTCGCGTGATCCGTTTTCCAAAGCTAGTTCTTATTGGGATTATGATTATCGTTGCGAGATGTTCAGTTCGCGGAGAGAGATCGAATTTGCCATGGATGAACTGGAAAAGCCGCTTCTTGGCCCTGAAAATTTTAATCAAGAAGCGATCGATTTGGTGAGTAATTATTTTATGAAGGGAAATACCTTTCGAGGAAGATCACTAAAAAGACGGTTCGCTAGCTAACGTTGTTGTTATTTGGGACGCAAGGAACGCATGCCCCTGGAAGAGGTCTTTGAACAACTTAGAACATCGCTCCGCGGCCTTTCATCGGCAGATGCTGCTGCTCGGCTGCAGCTTTTTGGCCTAAACAAATTAAAGGAGAAGCGGGTGATTTGCGAACCACTTGTATTGTTTTCTAGCATGCGCATACTCGAGCACTTATTTGTTCAGCAAAAATTTCTATTTCAGGAGAACAAATTTCTCAAGTTCCTCGGTTTTATGTGGAATCCTTTGTCGTGGGTTATGGAAGCGGCAGCTGTAATGGCGATAATTTTGGCTAATGGTGGGGTAAGTTTTCTTGAGAATTGAGGTGCTCTCTCTTTTATGATCACTTGGATGAGAGGTTTCGATTATTGTTTTTGTAAAATCTATCTCAATTTCGATGTTTGTGGTTTGCAAGGGAGAGGGTCCTGATTGGCAAGATTTTGCCGGGATTATATGCTTGCTGATACTCAATTCGACAATTAGTTTCATCGAGGAAAATAATGCTGGAAATGCTGCAGCAGCACTTATGGCTCGTCTAGCGCCTAAGACGAAGGTATGCGACACCTAACATTTGTTCGTAAAAGCTCTCTTTATAATCAATGAAACATCTTGCCAACATATAGGCTACCCGGAAATGTATTGCTTCACTTTTAACTTTGAATTTAGATATTAATCCCACATGTTTTTTTACTTAGTTTCTGAATTCAGATGTTTATTAAGTGCAGTTTCTGAGGGATGGGCAATGGCAAGAGCAGGACGCTGCCATTTTAGTACCTGGAGATATAATCAGCATTAAGCTCGGCGATATCATCCCCGCAGATGCTCGACTGCTTGGGGGAGATCCCTTGAAAGTTGACCAGGTAAATCACTTTGTTCACTATTAATATTATATTGCAAATTCTGTAAAATAAAAATTATTTTTCAGGGTGAGATGTGAACAATGTTCAACACTTGCTGGATTTGCCCTTTGGTCTAGTATATAATTACTCCTTTCCTGCTATATCAGATAAAAACAAGCCTCTTGCATAAATTCATTCTCTCAAATTGATACGAATCAAATAAATTGTTCCTGCCTTTATCATGCAGTCAGCTCTTACCGGTGAATCTCTTCCGGTTACGAAAAGGACCGGCGATGTAGTATTTTCTGGTTCAACATGTAAGCATGGAGAAATCGAAGCTGTTGTAATTGCAACTGGCATTCATTCTTTCTTTGGAAAGGCTGCACATTTGGTGGACTCCACTGAAGTTGTCGGGCATTTTCAGAAGGTTAAAATCATGTAAAACAGTACTGCATTATCAAACACGCCTAGTTCTTTACATCAGACGACAATTTAACATGTTTTAGATATGCACTTTATGACCAGTAATAAGCATGTCTTATCATGCGTACTAGTAAGAAAATTTCAGTTATAGTAACTACTTATTTTTCAGGTTCTTACTGCCATCGGGAACTTCTGTATATGCTCGATAGCTATTGGAATGATTGTCGAGATTATCGTCATGTTCCCGATCCAACATCGAGCTTATAGAGATGGGATCAACAATCTTCTTGTTCTTTTGATTGGCGGAATACCAATAGCCATGCCGACTGTATTGTCGGTAACCCTCGCAATTGGTTCACACCGCCTGTCGCAACAGGTATACTAAACTGGAGCTCTTTTTTTTTGAGGGGGGTTGGGGGGGTGTGGTTTCTTGTTGTCAATCTATGTTTGTCTGCAGGGTGCAATTACGAAACGGATGACTGCTATTGAGGAATTGGCGGGAATGGATGTCCTCTGCAGCGACAAAACTGGAACACTTACTTTGAATCGCCTCACTGTCGATAAAAATCTCATAGAGGTAAAAATACAGTGAGCATGATAGATCGAAAGGCTTCGGTGCTGTTGTTCATCTATATTGGTCCTTACGCCTAGCAATAATTCCAATTGTTTTAGGTGTTCAACAGAGACATGGATGGAGATACGATCGTATTGCTCGCAGCTAGAGCATCGAGACTCGAGAACCAAGATGCAATTGATACGGCGATTATTAATATGCTTGCTGATCCTAGAGAGGTTAAAAGATAAAAAAACAAATCAAACCATGCAATATTTATAATAATTACGTTAAATTTGTCGTATCATTGTGTTTGCAGGCACGCGCTAACATTATTGAAGTGCATTTTTTTCCATTTAATCCTGTGGATAAGCGGACAGCTATAACATACATTGATTCTGACGGAAGTTGGTATAGAGCTAGCAAAGGAGCTCCCGAGCAGGTACCGAAGCTTTAGACTATAGCAAATTTTAACAATTGAAGTAAAACCATTGGGTACAATAATCGATTCAGAAGTCATTGGTAAAACCATTGTATTGAATCGGTATTTTACTCACGCTTTTGTTGCATGCAAGATAGTTGTTGGATGCTGTGTGAAAGTTATAAATTCATTATTATTTACTTCAGATCCTAAATCTCTGCTACAACAAGCATGAAATCGCCGGAAAAGTGCACATGGTCGTTGACAGATTTGCTGAAAGGGGGCTTCGCTCGCTTGCCGTTGCTTATCAGGTATATCCAAGAGCCAGATGGATCAGCAAATTAACATTATGATATTAGCCAGCTTTAAACTAACATCAGTTGCGACTTTTTTCATGTAAGTTTGTATATAAAATGATGCTTGGTTTTAGGCTGTTCCTGAGAAAAATAAAGAAAGCCCTGGCGGTCCGTGGATCTTCTGTGGATTGTTGCCATTGTTTGATCCACCAAGACATGACAGTGCAGAGACCATTCGCCGAGCATTAAACCTCGGCGTCTGCGTGAAGATGATCACTGGTATGTTAGAACTGAAAGGAACTACCAAAGATAAACTCAATTTTGGCTACTCAAATATCGTCAAATACTAATTATTCTGTGTTTTGGTATTACTCTTTATTAGTGTTTATTGCTGAGGACTCAAAAACCATTATGCTTTTTTCCTTAGTTATACATTATATGTCAAAAACTGTACCTCATGGTTTTTCAGCAAAGACAGTGCTTTTTACTGCAGCTCATTAGTTAATACTACGTTTTTTTTAAAAAAAAAATTGTAGTCAATAAAAAAACCCTGTTTCTGGTTCTATAGGTGATCAGCTGTCCATTGCAAAAGAGACTGGCCGACGTCTAGGAATGGGAACAAACATGTATCCTTCCTCGTCATTATTGGGTCGCGATAAAGATGAAAATGAAGTCCTCCCTGTCGACGAACTTATCGAGAAGGCCGATGGATTTGCTGGTGTTTTTCCAGGTACAGTAGCACTACTCGGCATTCCTTAAGCATTTCTGAACTACAAGGACTAATGATAACTTTCTCCTTTCCTCACTTTCGCCGGTCTATTCCAGAGCACAAGTACGAAATAGTGAAAATTCTTCAAGAGAAAAAGCACATAGTCGGGATGACTGGAGACGGCGTAAACGATGCACCTGCTTTGAAGAAAGCAGATATTGGGATAGCAGTGGCAGACTCAACAGATGCTGCGAGGAGCGCCGCTGATATTGTCCTTACAGAGCCCGGATTGAGTGTCATTATTAGTGCTGTATTGACCAGCAGGTCTATATTCCAAAGAATGAAGAATTATACAGTTGAGTATCGGATTCTTAGTTGGTACTTCTTTTAAAAGTTCTTTAGTTCTTGATAATGATCATCCCAAATGAATGCAGATTTATGCTGTATCAATCACAATAAGGATAGTGGTAAGTTGAACCATACCATCATGTATACTCTTCAAATTTCTAGGAATCTTGTAGCTCACAATCCTAACCAAGATAGCTCTTTCTTTTCAGCTTGGTTTTGTGCTCCTCGCATTAATTTGGGAATATGACTTCCCTCCCTTCATGATTTTGATAACAGCCATATTGAATGATGGTAACAACTCCTCTCTGTAGGAATGATGGTATCTTTGAAAACAAAAAAATGCGGTAATTAGTAAATACTATTACAGGTACGATCATGACGATATCCAAGGATCGTGTGAGGCCGTCTCCAAGACCTGATAGTTGGAGGCTAAAGGAGATTTTCGCCACCGGCATTGTCATAGGAACATACCTTGCATTAGTTACTGTTCTGTTCTATTGGGCTGTCAGAAAGACCAACTTCTTTGAGGTACAGAACACGGTGCTTTGTACAGGATGAAATATGTTTCCTTTCTTATTACCAACTTGAAATTTAAGTTAGATTATTGGCTATTTTGTTATTAACAAGTAATGATGCTTCGCATTGTAGACTCACTTCAAAGTGAGATCTCTCGTCAGCAGCGACGAAGAGATTTCATCTGCTATCTATCTGCAAGTCAGTATCATAAGCCAAGCTCTAATATTTGTCACGCGCAGTCAAAGTTGGTCATTTGTGGAGCGGCCCGGTACTCTGCTGTTGTGTGCATTTGTGGTAGCCCAATTGGTAAGATTCTATTCTCCGAGTTAAGCTATCAGTCAAGACTTTCTCACTTAAACATCAGAGAGAATTCTAAGAAAACAAGTAGCAAGTAGAATCTTTAAAAGCTCTTTAATCTTACTCGCGTTGATGCCATAACTAGTTGAAATGTAAAGCATTAAAGCAGCAACAAAATTTAACCCACTTTTGCCTAATATTCAAGCAAAAAATGTGTTCAATCTGCATACCGACATAGGTGTGACTTCCGCTGCAGGTGGCCACGCTTATTTCTGTTTATGCACACATCAGCTTCGCTTCAGTTCGCGGTATTGGGTGGGGCTGGGCTGGGATTATATGGGTGTACAGCGTGATCTTCTACATACCTCTCGATATTATCAAATTCACCGTTCGATATGCCCTCAGTGGCGAAGCATGGAATCTGATATTCGACAGAAAGGTGTGTACACCCAATCGAAGGGATAGTAATATTCTCCTGTTCTAAGCTTTTATTTCTTGAGCTTATTACTAGACCATGTTCTTATCATATATTTTTTCTAGGGCTATTATGATTGTAATTTCTCACTTAAAACTGATTGATACTCCTTCTTTGATAGACTGCTTTTACTTCAATAAGAGATTATGGGGAGGAGGATAGAGAGGCCAGTTGGGTACTCTCTCAGAGGCTTCTGCAGGAGCCTCTGTCCTCTTCAGGTTTTCTGGGCAACAGGAGGAAATCTTGTTCGATTGCTGAACAGGCCAAGTGGCGCGCCGAAATAGCCAGGTAGAAAGCTTATAGGCTCTCTTTGTTGTTACCAATAATGTAATAGCAATCAAATGTAAAAACTGCCAATTTAGTCCCCTTCTAGGATACTGACAGAATTGTAAATTTCTGTCATAACATGACTTACATTGTGGTTCACATTGATCTAACTGATGTTTACATTACAGGTTGGGGGAAACACAGGCACTGAGGGGGCATGTAGAATCTGTAGTGAGGCTGAAGAAATTAGATGTGAATGTCATCCAGAGTGCTCATACAGTTTGATCTCAACCCAGCAGGTAAATTATTATCATTTCAAAGAGATTGGTTCAGCTCTAGTCTACAATCTTCGCAACTCGCGGAACAGGGGCAGGCGACACTGTTGATCGAGATGTAACTCTTCAAAGATTTTAAGAAATAAACTCAGGTTAGAGTTAGTTTGTTGAGGTGCTCTATGGAAGGTATCATTGCTTTTTTTTCCCTTTAAATAAATGTTGTGATTCAAAGAGATAATAAAGACATCAGGCATACACTTTTTGTCCTTTTCCTATCCTTGTAAATTTGAAGTGATTGTAATTATGAGATGATGTCCATACAAAGACATGGTGCTTCTTGCAACATCAACTTTTAAATAAGTTCTATCAGCTCCCACTGAATTAAAGAATTCATCTGAATGGAATTGATATATCTATGACAAGTCATTGTGAATCAATGTAAGCTCCACTAGACTTGTACAGCCCTAATTAGACAACAATAAAAATAAGCTGATATTTACCAACAACATGGAGAGAAGCAGATCACCCATCTGAAGTATTAAGAGAACCAAAGCAGCTATGCCATTGCATTAGAACATGTAATCCTGCACGTCCGGGTCATCGGCTCGCCGTGAGGCCTCTTGTCCGTCTCCACCGAGCATCCTCTTACTCATGTTTGCTCGCTGCACCAGGCGAACCAGCGCTTGCACCACTTCCGACATGGGTGGTCTAAATTCTGGCTCGGTCTGTGATACAAGAAAATTTCAGTGCAATTTCAGAACGCTGAAAAACCCTAATATTAAACAGAGATAGAGGCACTTGCGTTAAGAGCCTGTTCGGCATAGCCTGAGCTTCTACAGTAGCATTATTTGAGTAGAGCTGTTTAAAAGACTTAACAGTTTTCCAAGTAGATTCTCCTAAAAACTTCTTGCTGCGGCAGAAACAGAAGCTTCCTATCAGAGCTTCTGTTTTTGCAGTATAAAAGCCCATTTTAGCTTTCTCACAAACAGGGAACAACCTAGACTTTTTACCAGCCGAACCACCGGCTTGTATAAGCTTCTGCTTTGTTGAGTAGAGAAGCTTTTCAGGAAACTGGCAAAGAGTCACTCAACACATTAGCGTACAGAAGTCGAGTCCAAGTTCATTATATACCTGAACACATAGGGCAATGATGTCTGCAAATCGTGAGAGAGATTTCGCAGGGTATAACCCCTTGAGGGCCGGATCAACCATCTGGTCTAGTGCATCAATGTCATGCAGCTGAGGAGTTGCCCACCGAACCAATGACTGCTCGGATCGTGGTCTAGAGCTGTAAACACTTTGTCTCAACAATTATAACTTCAAAAGATCCTAACTTAAACTACTTAACAAGCTACCACTTCACAATAATTGGCATTATCCTACATTAAGATTCCTTGCAATTGCATTAACTCTAATCATCAAGGACTAAGAAGTGTAAACATGTAGAATTTACCTGTCAAACGGCTTCCTTCCAGTCAAAAGCTCAAGCATGACCACCCCAAAGCTGTAAATATCACTCTTCAGTGTATACTGGCCCGACATGGCAACCTCAGGAGCACCGTATCCAGAGCTCTGATCCAATGCCTGGAAAAATCGGTCAAAAAGGAATATTAAGAAAACTATCATGTAAACCAAATATTGGTTGCATATAGCACTAGAATGTTCCTGTTTATCAACAAGTATGAGCTTTTATTGATTTGGTCCTCACTCTCCCCCAACCTCTGTCGAATTCGTTTTTCTGCTAGCCTCGACTCACCATTCATTAGTTCATTTAAAAGAGAGGCATAGCTGTACACATTTCTTGTTGATCATCTTTGTCACATATATATATCAAAGAAACAACTGAGTGAGAAAACTACAACTTCTAAAATAAGTACAAGCATCTGGAAGGTGGAAGAGAAACAATTTACAACTTAAATCAATTCTGTTCAACTTGTCCATAATGTGACAGCACTCAGAAAGCAAATTGTACACAAACTTTACCTGCAACTCGTCATCAGGAACAAGGCTAGCAAGACCTGCATCTGAAAGGTGAGGATTGAGTTCCATGTCCAATAGAATGTTGGAGGATTTGAAATTCTTGTGGACAACAGACGGTGAGCATACTTCATGTAAATGCCTAGAAATACCATTTGAACGGAAAAATAATTACGCGCCAATTTGTCGCTTAAAGAATGTATTCACTAAGCTTCATAGACTACTAGTAAGATTTAGAGGAAATGGGCAATGATGTTAAATAGTGTAACAAAAATATTTTGCACTGCACCAGCAAAAACAGATTAACAATTAATCAACAAAAAAAAGCAAATCTTATATTTTTCGAATCATGAAGCACAAAGAAACTGAACGAAATACAAACTTTGATTAGCCTGTAAAATATTAAAGAATATCCCTATGACTTTTAAATTATATGTTCCTAACAAGGGCTTCTTAATATACGTAGCGACAAGCATTTTAAATCAGGATAGAAAACTACCAAAAATGCTCATTCCACTTACTCTAACGCCCGTGCAGAGCCCAGTGCGATCTTGACACGAGTATTCCAAGTCAGTGGATTGGTGTATTCGTCCGAGAGGTGAAGGCGATCTTGCAGTGAGCCATTTTTGTGATATTCATAGACCAAAAGGTGTTGTCCGTGCTCCGAACAGTAGCCTACCAGCTCGGTCAGGTTCGGATGATGTAACCGCGAGATGTTTGAAACCAACTCAATGAAGTCCTCTGATGGTTGGTTGGCTAGGATACTCGAGTTTATTTTCTTAACAGCAAGAACCTATTGCAATAAATAACTTCATAAATCAGGATTCTTTGAATCAACAAACATATAATAGACTAAAGGAAATAAATTTGGAAAACATTGTTTGAGAGCTCAATAGGAGTAGGGAGCGCTATTAAGCAAAGATAATATGTTTCTAACCAAATAGTCATGCGGCTCTAAACTTTACAATCCAACCAATCAACCTTTGCAAACCGCAGAAATCCAGAATATAAATTTATAATTCAGAAAAAAAAAAAAAAACCTCCATATAGTATTATAGTCTTTTGAAGGAGGAACAGCTGCCATTTGGCAACATTTCATAACAAGTTCAGCCTATTCCTGATTTCTCTCCAACAGTATAGTCAGGAATAGGCTAAAATGTGTACTACTATATATATAAATGTACATATAGTGGAGCTCCATTCCGAATGTGTACAACTTTGTTGAGTTGTTCCTATGATTGATCAGAAAATCATTATATCTCACTTTTTTCTTTTCAACATTTGCACCATTCTCCTTATGAATGAGAATGCGGGCAAGAAAAAAAAAAAGTTTTTGACAAGCATTTACTTCTGCAAACCCAAACTGTTAATTTTGAAAGAAAAAAAAGAGCATTAAATATTTACCATATTTCTTGAAATACAAAAAGTAAAGAGTTCTGGCACCAATTATGAAAGCTGACCTTTCCATCATGAAAATGTGCCATAAAAACACGTCCAAAAGTCCCTTCACCGAGAAGATTATCCATGCTGAAGCTGTCTGTCGCCATCTGCAGATCTGCAACTGAATACACTGTTGCTTTTATGGGAGTTTTGCTTGCTCTCTTTACAGCATGCTTTTTTGAGAAATCATCTTCATCAAACGACTTGTTGCGCTCAATCTTGGGAGGAGGCCTAAGATTGATCGGAGCAGGAGGGTGCAGTGACGCTGTATCAATTGTAGGAGGTGTTTGGATTGACTTCATCTCCGCAACTACCGTAAAATGAAATCATATTATTTATCTGGTTTTGCGCGAACTATACGTGAAGTAATCAAACAGAGAGAGAACTGAGATGGAAAGTGACGAATAAGCTGAACCAAGCCCAAATTCATCAGATCTTCATACCTTTAACCTCATTTGAATTAAGAGGAGTGAAGGAATGGTCATCTTCAAGATGTTCTTCCCTTGAAGATTTCCATGTTTTCTTCTTAATCACAAAAAATGCTGCTATTCCACCAACTACCAATATAGCTATTATGATTCCTGCTATGCCCCCACCACTTATACCAGAACTGCCGCTGCCACCACTTCTATTGTTATTAGATGGGCTGTTACCACTGTCGGAACGTCCAGGGTTTGTTCGACGACCTGGCGGAGGAGGCGTGTATGGTGGAGGTGGAGGTGCAGGGCCAGAGCTCCAAGAATTGCCATCAGTCCTGCAAAAGAACATATAATGAGTTTCAAATAGAGCTCTTTTATACACCAAATTGCAAAAATCCCTCCAAATAAAAAGCCATTTGCATCATTTCCGTTGCTCTCACATTTTTGGTCAGGAACTGATAGATAGTCTTAAAACATGATCTTACGTGCCCATTATACTGTTTTAATGGTTAGAAATATCATATTTTAAGACTTTTCAACTATCCTTGAGTGGAAAATGAGACACAAAGGTAGTTTGAGTGCAAATAGTCAAGAAACTGAGGGGAATAAATGAAGTTTTAATATCTCAAGAGGTAAAATGTAATAAATGCTATTTCAAGGAGTGTTTTCTGCATTTTAGCCTTTTCTTATATAATTTTATTGAAGTTAATCAAGTACTCACTGAAGATTGTTTATCTTTTTTAGCTGTTCAGGAATCCATCCGGTGAAGCGGTTATTTGCAACGTTCCTAAAAGCATATGCAAATACGTCATTTGAACTTGTAGAACAAAAATATTTTACTAATTCAAATGAAAAAAAAAAAAAACTTTAGTTACTCACAAATCTTGAAGAGGGAGATTAGCAAGGACATCAATAGGACCAGAGAATTGGTTGTTCTGCAAATATCTGGCAAGATGAATATTAAATCGCAAATTAAAATTAGTGGAATTACCATTTCACATCAAATTAACACATAAATTGCAGCACAAGTTCTTCCTTACAGAGTTGTTATAGTTGATAAGGTGTTGAAGCTTTGCGGCAAATTACCGGAAAGTGAATTAAAGGATAAGTCCCTGCAGCATATGTTTTCCACTTATATTTCAAAGACAGCAAAACGCAATAAATAAAAGGAAAATGAGGACCATCGGAGACTAAAACAGGCAGAGAAAAAGAAAAATAAAAACTCACATTGTTGTTAGATTGGTAAGTGTCGAAAACATATCGCTGAGACTGCCCTGAAGTTGGTTATGGCCAAGGTTTCTGCGTTCATCAGCACACAAACATTTAGCTGGAAAGAACAAGATAAGTCGCGAAAGGGACGCAAAATTAATTTGCTTCTATCTTGTTACTTACAGATATCTAAGTGCAACCATCTGAGATATTGAGTAAGGTACATTTCCACTGAATTGGTTCCCCGCAAGATTTCTGCACATCAAATTCTTTCGAAAGTGAACCAACACCAAGCCCAACGAAAAGTTAAAAAAAAAAAGAACTAAATCTATCTAAATTTGCACAACTTACAATCTCTGGAGGTTAGGTGGGAGATTATAAGGTATAGAATTACCGCCTCCGAGGTTATTATTGCTCATGTCACTGCATCAAATTAAGAACTAAAAATTACAAAAACAATTTGAAGAACCCACCAAGTTCTGAAAGATGCAAAACAAAACAAAACAAAACAAAAACTTGGGAGGAAATGTACTCACATCTCAATTAGTGAATTCATGTTCATTATATTGTAACCCAGTGTCCCAGAAAGTCCCAATCCAGGTAATTTACTGATAAAAGAGGAATTAACAATTCAGCCAATATAAATGCATCATTAATTCAACTCATATTATTGTATTCTCTTTTAACATACCTTTATTTTCTTATGTTAGCATAGCTTGGGTTAAAAGAAAAACAGAAAAAGAAACTCACATTGCTGTCACTGCTGATCCAGAGCATGTAATTCCCTGCCATGGTTTCGCGCACGGGTCGCCATTGTTTGCGGTCCAGCCGTTCAATTGAGACGGCGAATTTAGGCTCGTAAAAAGAACATTGAGAGCAGAAACTGCATGAAGGAATATCAGAATGGATGAGAATTGTTAGTACCTGCTCAGTTAAAGATCTTCAACATATTCCAAATGAATTGGATACTATCAATTTTTCTTCTTTTTTTTTTTGCCACATAGATGTATGGTTACAAATGTAATGTTATCACCACATATGAAATCAATAAAGATGAATCTTTTATTTAATTTTTTTTTTTTTTGTTGCTTCTTACCCCTTCATGCATGATTAAAAAATATAGATCAGTAGTAATAATTTGCTGTACAAACCTTATCAGAGAAAAAGAGATTAGATCACAAGAAATTGGTGATATGAAAGATGAAGAGTTCAAGTGTTTGAGAGAAATCTACTTCAAATGCTCTTTTTCTTCTTCTTTTTTTTTTTAAAAAAAAAAAAAGAGAATTTTCCTCAGGTCAGAGATCCAATGAGCCAATTTCAAGAACAAGAGCGCATGATAACACCAAAAATATCTAAAAAAAAAAAAGGAAAAATGAAAGAAAATTTAAGGTAAATCCATTTCCTTAATCCCAGTGTGAACTCAACCAAGAAAACCAAAAAAACAAAATAATGCCAAACAAGAATCAAGATGCAATCAAATTATTTGACAAAAACAAAACATAGCAATGCAGATCATTTCACCCAAATCCTTCCTTTTCCACTTCTAATCTAGCAAGAAAAATAACAAAAAAAAAGCCAAAAATTAAGGGGCGGAAAAAAAAAAAAAAAAAATCCCACTCACCATCAGATGAATCAGTGTTGGCAGTAGCAAACATTGGATTCCAAACCCAAATGCATGCCAAAATCAACACCAAATCCATCCCCACCATCTCCTCCTCTCCTTCTCACCTCCCCCGCACCTCCACAAACCCCCACCCCCAAAAAATAAAAAAAAAAAAAAAAAAGGAAAAGATCCTCTTCCTTTTTTTTCTTGAAGTAAAAAGCCCCTCCCCTTTCCTTTTTATAATAATAATAATAATAATAATAATAATAATAATCTGTTTATATTTTTCCTTTTTAAAATAAATTTAGGGGGAGTGAATGGAGATTTAGCTGTCACCAAAAGGCAGCGGGGATTGGGAATCCACGAGGTGGGTTATGTAAATAAATGATTTTGTCGGTAGTTTTGTGCAACCTTTTAGGGGTTTATTGAGAAAAGAAAATTTTTTCAAAAACTTTTACTGTGGGGGAGAGTGTGAGAGAGGAGGAGACGAGGGAGGTGAGCGTAAGCGTGAAAAAGGGGTGGTGAGAATCACGGGGCGGTCACGGGACTCGAGTGGAAAAAGTGCTTAACGGATACTTACGTGAACCGGGTGTATCCGTACATTTCATGCACGAATCCTAATAAAACCCTGCACTTATCCAACTAAAACCCCATGATGGATAAAAAATAAATAATATATAAGTAAAAAAATAACAAATTTATTATAATTTTGGGTATAGGTCCGAATACTCTATATTCATATTCGATTTCGATATAATTTGAATCCGTATTTTTAATAAATAGAATTTAAAATAATTTTTAAATTCAGAGACGGACTAGAACCCAATAGTAATATTCGATGTAGTATAATAATTTTTTCATGACTTTTGTATTTATAAAAAGTAATATGTCTTTTTCTTATATTGGGATTTTTTTTTTTAATAAAATTTATTTGACCGGATCAATTCATTAGAACACAATTTTTCTATTATAAAAAATTTATAATTTATCTGTAAATTGTTTAATAAAGTTTATAAAAATTATATGCGTGCGTGTATCTATACACACGACCCGTATTTGATTTTAAATGGGTAGTATACAGATAGTTACTATTCAAATAGACCCGATAGATATACTAGTAACTTAAATATGTAAATTCGTACCCAACTTGAAATTAAATAAGTAGGCTATATTTTTTTTTTCTATTCTTTTTTGTTAAATACTGGTACAGTATATCAATTATTCAAATCCGATATAATCCATAGACATTTTTATAAAATTCTATAATTTAAAATATTTTAATGTACTATTACTTGGTTTTATTTTTATTTTATCATAAATCAATATTATTAAATAAAATAGTAAAGATAATATAGAAAAATAGAAAGAAAAAATATATATATATTTCATGGAATAATTTTATAACATTCAAAATAAATCAAGATATGATAAATAAGAATTTTGAACAGCTTTTTTTTTTTATTTTTTATTTTTACGAGCTATTGAATAATTTATCTTAATATATATGGTCAAATTGCGAAGAATATTTTATATTGCATAAATCATATTTTCATTTGTAGTGCACGGATCAAACTTATACACCGGGTGCAAACAATAATTGCCGACACTGGGCCCACAAAATTGGCATTTGTGAACCATGTGGTGTATGATTAAGTAAGAATTATATCATTTCTCATTTCCTCACATAATTTTCTCATTAAATTTAGTTTATATGCAAATTTAACAATTAATTCCATAAAAGGCTTCATAAATTTTAATAAAAAAAATATGTCAAGGTTAAATAATAATAATAATAATAATAATAATAATAATAATAATAATAATTGAGCATTTTAATAAAAATTAATAACATCACAATAAAAACCTTCACCAATATCCTATGTATTATTGATGTGTATTGGGCTGTGGTGGATGGTGGACCTAAAGATGTAAATGGATTGGGTTTGGTGGAGCTTTCATATCTTATCATTTTTGTACAAATAAAATAATAATAAAAATTTATCTCAAATTTATACTAATTCATAAAAAAAAAAAAAAATTAAAATAAGAGATATAAAGTCTTTTTTTTTTTTTTTTTTATTTCGTTAAAAATGCATTCTCGTCCTGACCCACTTCAAATGAAGGGTAAGCGGAGACAAAATATAATTCATCCCTAATGGCCTTTAATCCCGAATCTAGCTACTTCAATCTCCCAACATAAAAAAAAAAGAAAAGAAAAAAAAAAAAAAAAAAAAAGGCGGAAGATGAAAAACTCCTCTTTCTGAATTTATCCATACAAATTTATTCTGTTTATAAAATAAAATAAAATTTAACGATAAAAAACAAACAAACTCGAGTACTTATTACTTTTAAAAATAACGATAATTTCTCTCTTTCTATATATATATATATATATAGTTCAACTATTATGTTATCGTTAGCACCAAACACTTAGTGCTATCAAATTTTTTACTGTTAAATCAATTTCTTTGATCATGTTTACCACTTAGATCATACTAATTTTCCAACAATCCACTACACTCAAGATGTCTACTATTATCCTAATCGTACATCTCTTCAACCAAGAGTAAAAAATCTAATAGCACAAAAGATTTGGTACTATTAATAACATAGTAGTATATATATATATATATATATATATATATATATATATATATATATATATATATATATATATATATATTAGAGCTTATATACTTTTAAAAGCACAAGCCCATTCATATTTGTGAATTTTTTATCATTAAATTTGTATTTGGATTTGTATTTTTGTAAAGTCAACTGAAAAGAAAAAAATATAAAGTAAAAAATATAAATTTCAATACAAATCTAATAATAAAAAATTCACAAGTATAAATAAATTTATGCTTTTGAAAACATATAAGCTCTCTCTCTCTCTCTCTCTCTCTTTATATATATATATATATATATATATATATATATATATATATATATATATATATATAATTGGCCTCCTATTAAAAAAACAAGTCATTGGTACTTATGAATTTTTAGCCCTTAGATGAAAATATGTGTGGCTAGGATGAAAATGGGTTCCTCGGATTAAGTCAGTGGTTAGTAGAATAAAATAATCCAACGGATAAATATGACGGTAAAAAATTTACAAACACCAATTACTTTATGTTTGTACAAGCATACTAACAGAACTCATATATATATATATATATATATATATATATATATGGTCCGGCTATTATACTCTTATGAGTAAAATCCTTTTATACTCATAAGTTTTCATCTCTTGAATGAAGGAATGTGCGGTTAGGATTATAGGAGTCTCTAAAATTTATATTATTTTTCTAACAACTTAGTAAATCTTAGGAGGACCACTATCATTTTAACTGCACATTTTTTCATCCAAAAATAAAAAAGTTATGAGTATAAAAAAGTTTATACTCATAAGAGTATAGTAGCCCTACGCTCTCTCTCTCTCTCTCTCTCTCTCTCTCTATATATATATATATTGGTCCATGTGGAGCCACCCAATCAAACACCTAATTAAGTAGTTTCAAAACATTGTTTAATAACTGAGAGCCAATATTAACTTAAATATTGTTTAGATGATGAATTGTGCACATTTTCTCATTCATATTTGACCTAGCTATAACATGATGCCACGCGTATGATTTGATACTACATCTGATCTTAGAGTGGACTATAAATATACATATTTGAAAAATAATGAGTATTAAACTATTATCTAATAGAAAAAATTTAAAAAAGATTTTCGATCACGCGTAGTTTAATCTTGCATTTTTTTTGATAATTTATAGTGTATTCACGCGTAAATGTGTGGAATAATAAAATAGTATATTGCAAACAAAATTCATAAGTCATAAATTTTATTATATTCACATGTTACAAAATTTGAGATGAGCTTTGTATATTATTATTATTATTATTATTATTATTATTATTATTGATTATTGATGTATTGAGAGGAACACAGCTATGAACCATGCTTTTTCTTGGGTGATTTGATTTTTTGTGCATGGTGGTCTCATGGGGATTGAAAATGAAAGGTGGAGATCCAATCACCAACTCCTATGCTTACCTCCTAACCATCACCATCCAATGATAATATATATTTTTTTTATTATTCTTTTTAAGTTAACTTAAACATTTATTTAAAAGTCAAATTAAAGAGTGTTTAATGAGATGAAAACTTGTCTAAACAAACCAAAATTTTTTGGACCTTTTCTTTTGAGTCGAATAGGCGAGCATAGCACTACACAAATTTTTGTTATTTTATGTTTTTATTTGTGTTTTTAAAAAATAATTATTTATATATTTCTGTAAAGTTTCATATATTTTTATCAATCCTTTTTTCAACATTCAAATATATTTTTAAAGTTAGATTCTATGAGTAAAACATTAAAAATTATTATTATTTTTGTACAATTATTATTTTATTTTTAAAAATATTCTTTTTTACTACAACAGATATATTTGAAAAAAAAAAAAATTGGTATATACTAAATATTTAAATACTCCTATATTTTTCTTTTTTTGGTTATCGTCCATTCGTATCTGTTCAACGGCTCAGATTTAATTATTTTTAAGTTATGATCTACAATAACAGGTCATTTTGAGAAAGGCACCGATTATCAGGTATCCCAAAATAAAATTATTTTGATCTTTTAATTCAGAAATAATTAAATAATTTTATCTCTATAGCTATTTTTAAAATTTTACTTTTATAAATATTATAAATTTTAAATATTTTAATTTAGTGAGGATTTTTATTTTTTAAAAATTATAAATTTTAAATATTTCAATTTAGTTTTTGTCTTAAATGATAGTATTTTAATAATCTAGATCTTTATTTAATATATTTTAAATAATTTTAATTTTAGAAAACTATATTAAAATTTAGATTATTTTTAGAAATTAAAACTTTTGTTATTGACAAAAGTTAAACCAAAATTAAAAAAATGTAATATAAAATTCAAATTTATAGATTTAACGCCAAAAATAAAAATAAAAAAATAAAAAGCAAGAGAAAAATATTATACGATCGGCCATCCCAGCACAAGTGCCAATTCAAAACCTAGTTGCTTTATATTTTTAGTTAAATTTATTTTTTAAAAATATAAATAAAACAACAGCATATTACCATTTTCTCTCAAAGTAAAAAAAAAATAAAAAAAAAAAAAAAAAAACCGTGGGTTCTGGTTATTTTCTCTGTTGTTGAGGAGTCATTAGCATGGCAAAATGTGGCTCAAAATGTAGAAAAAGTAGCTTCAAAAGATGCTTCTCAACACGTAGCAATTACTTCAAAGGATTGAATTAAAAAGAATTAAGAATAATAATAATAATGCATGCCATTTATGTACCATAATATTCTCGAATGTGACATTTTTCTTAATATTCTTAATTGATAAGGAAGGGAAATATGATTTTTATTGATGAATTTGGTAGATTTATTTGTTGTTGTTGTTGTTGGTTCGTCTCAATCGCTACCTATACATGACTCATAATCATAGGAATCTTTTACCTTACAATGGCACGAATATTAGATTTTTTTTTAAAAAAAATTTATATAATAGGTATTATAATCGATGAACTAGTATTAGTAGTTTGTTCATTTCAAATTATCAGCTCAAAACATTTAAATTTATAGAATGTGGGACTATAGTATCAAGGACTATAGTATCAGTTCAAATCATCACCCAAAAAATTAAGATTTTTGAATGGTTACTGTTGAAACGTAGGATACTTACGAAAGATAATTTGCTCAAGCGGGGGTGGTCGGGTCATACTGAATGTGTACTATGTAGAGATGTGTTTGAGACGTTGGACCATCTGTTTTTGGGGTGTCAACTACTAGATTTCTTTTGCTTGGGGTGTTGGTTAATAAACGTTCCTTCACTTCGGGAAGTGACCTCTCTCAAAGGCGGGCACCCTAGGGCGTAGGGAACTTGAGACAATCATCTTCGTTTGGTAGGTAATCTGGAAGGAGAGAAACCGTAGAATCTTCGAGAAGAAAAAAATTTCTGTTGGCCAAATTCTGGCGGCTATCCGATCTTACAAAACCTGCGATCCACTCTGTGTACCTAGCTATTTTTTTTTTTTTTTTTTTCGAAGCCCCAGTCGCTTCACTCTGTGATCTAATTCTATTTCTATTTGAATGAAGCGGTAGTATGCTTATCTTCTCAAGAAAAAAAAAAAAAAAAAAAATGTGAGACTATTGAAGTGTTACTGTATATTTAGATCTTGGTGTTTTCATGGTATCTAAATCCAATATATCGAAGTCGGGGTGGTCCGGCCCATCCTGATCGAACCGGCCTTTTGTAGGCCCAAGCCTGCGCTCCCATGGGCCTCGGGCCTAGCCGCCAACTTTTATATATATATATATATATATATATATATATATATATATATATATATATATATATATATATATATATTGAGCTTCTATGCTTGTAAAAGCACCAAGTTATTTGTGCTTGTGAGTTTTTTACCCTTAGATATAGAAATGCGCGGTTAGGATGATGATGGACTCCTTGGGTTTAGTAGGTGGTTGGTAGAATAGTATAATCTAAGGAGTAGAATTAATCAAAGAATTAAATCTAACGATAGAAAACTTACAAGCACCAATTGCTCGGTGCTTGTACAAGCACAGTAGCCGGACTATATATATATATTTTGAATTGAACTCATATATTTTTAAAAGTATCAAGTCATTGGTGCTCGTAGGATTTTAGCCGTTCAATGAAAGAATGTGTAGTTAGGATGATAATGAGCTGCTTTGATTTAGTGGATGGTTGGTAGAATAACATGATATAAATAGTGAAATTAGTCAAAGGTAGAAAACTTATAAGTATCAATTACTTGGTATTTTTATAAACATAGTAACCAGATTCTAGATTTTTTAATAATTTATTTTTTAATATTTAAGTTTTATAATTTTAATGCTTAATATAATAAAAAGAATGTTTCAGGTAAAATTTATAAATAGAGAAAAGTTGCACTTATGCTATTCTACAAAAAAAAATACATACCTTGGAAGCTTATTTGGTTGGCCTACTTTAGACTCAGAAATTAGAGTGAAATTTATTGATTTTAATAGTTATTATTTATTTAATAGGAATCATCATATTATGATTTAGAATAATGATCCAATGAATTCCGAACCACTAAAAAATATTTCTTACAAACATTCTCTCCTTCTCCCTCCATCATTCTTCTCTTTTTGTAACCAAATTTTCTCTTAAAAATTGTAGATGTTCAAATTATTTAATTCAATTTACATTCTTATAATAATGAACCAAATATTTTTGACTTTCTAGATTAGGATTTTGGAACTAATGAACCTACTAACAAATTCTAGTTATGTTTTTATTATTGGTCCTAGTGCAGGGACCCACTCTATTCCAAACCAACATGCTACAATTTATCCTTTATTAATAAATACACACATGCAGTTCTTAACTGATATAAAAGTCTGCAATGAGTGCTTCTTTGTTTTTATTATTATTGAGAGTAAAATGGCAGCAGAAATTGACAGTTGGAAGAATCAAAGAAAGCATACTAAATTCTAACAAAGAAGAAAAAGAACAATTTTGACTAGAACTCTCCCAAGATTATATTAACATCACTAAACAACTCTCAGCAGTCTTTCATCAGGATCCAATTCCAGAACTTCATCCCTGCTGCTGCTTCTTTGATAACCTGCACAGTAATTTTTTGGTTTTTTTTTTTTTTTTTTTGATATCTCAGAGAGAATAATAATATTCTAGTTTCTAGATTTATTACTGTAATATTTAAAAAAATTAAGATTGTAGAATTTTATATAATTTTTCGTTTCCTTCGTCCGTGATGTCCCAAACGGCCCAATCCATCGGCGGCGGCGGCGGCGGCGGCGGCGGAGCCAAGATATCGGCGGCGGTGGCGGCGGAGCTCATGGTGGTCGTGGTGATCGTCGCGTTCATCGTCTTCGTCTTGGTCTTCTTCCTCTACCTCCACTCTAAGCGCTGCCGCGGCGCAGCCCCACTCCTCCTCCGCGCCAGCTCCAGCCACAGCGCCGCCGCCGCCGCCGCGGACGCCGCCGCCGCTCCTCCGGGCGGTGGACTTTCCCCAGCCGCCGTGAAAACCCTACCTTGTCGACCCTTCCGGTCCTGCGACTTCGAGCAGGGGCTCGAGTGCTCCGTTTGCCTCTCCGACGTCTCCGACGGCGAGGAGGTGCGGTTGCTCCCGCGTTGCGGCCATGGCTTCCATGTGGGCTGCATCGACGCGTGGCTGCTCTCCCACTCCACCTGCCCCGTTTGCCGCAGCCCCGTCATCTCCGGCCCCTCGCCGCCTCCAGATTCTTCTGACCTCCCCGCCACCGAATTGGCCGAGCCGGAGCCTTCCGACGCCGCTTCGGATAACGGGCAGTCGCCGGAACCCCCGATCTTGCGCACAAATGTGTTGTTTTGGGGATCTCAGGATCAGATCAGTACAGGGAGTGCTGCTGCTGATGTGACCGGTAGTTCGCACGCCAGATGTTCGATGAATTGTCCCAGCTCTGCGACTTCGCCGTCAACATTAATAAGCAGGGCTGATGGGGAGGAGATGAGATTGCCGACTGTGAGCACATTGACTTCGATCAGGAGGCTTTTGAGCTGCAGGAGTATCAGTAGGGGAACCGGCTCAACTTCGAGCCCTAGAGGCGGCGATATTGAGCTCGGCCTCGGTAGAGAAGACGGTGGCGGTCTTTCGTTCCCGAAAACGACCATCAATTCTTGACTGAAGAGCTCTACCGAGGTTTCGAGAAATTGCTGCACATGCTGGATTTTCAGGTCTCTGTGTTTAAGTGCTTGATTATGAATTGCTGCAATTCAGTTTTTTTTCTCTCTCATTGGTTGCGCAATTCATATACTGTTTCTTTGTTTCATTGAAAACCTGCATCTTGTGAACTAGGGACCGGCGGCAGCTGTGCATAATAGAAGTATTTTTTATGTTGTTGTGTTAGCGAGAGGCCCTGCCATGAGAATGTGCCCCTTGCTGTTACCAAAAGATGAATTCGAAAATTTGTATTGATGTAAATTTGCTTTAAATTCATTTGTTTGCTGTGGATATATATATATATTGAAATTTTGACTAAAAGGGTTATGATTTCAATAGGACTCAACAGCTATATATTTGTTGGATTGGTATTTCTGGAACTGTAGCTTACTAAATCTGCCAATATGGTTCATCTCATAAATTAGATTTGAACTCGAACTCGTTCTCTCTGTTTATCAAGTATGTTCTCATGTTCTATTAACATGTATAATGATGACTTGATCAGTTGTAACATTGGCTTGTTTAATAGGACTATATCCTCTGTATGATTTTCACATTCAATGGAGTTTAGCAGCCATATGATTTATCCCTGGAGAGAGGATCAATGTAAATTTTGCAATCTCTGTTTGTAAAAACCAAGATCTTCTTCCACCCTCTTACAGGATTTGAATTAAATGCCAAGTATGCATGCTGATTTATCTGTATTCAGACATTCTGGCTAGTGGCTACTCTTTATTTGCCTGTCCTTATCTTTTTGCCCTTATGTTGCAAATTTTTCAGATTGGAAGCTTACAGACACTGCCAGTACAGAAAAGTTGGTAGTCCAATTCTAGAAAGCTAATAAAGATTTTGATGAGATTCCTTATCTTTCTTTGGATAATCTTTCTTGGATTTTTCATTATCATCTTTATATCAGCTGGCTTCTTTGACTTCATAAGTCGACATCTAACTGTTTTCTGATGGATTATCACTTGCTTGCTATCATTCTTATCCAAATTGTTTTTCGCCACTTTGGTTGGTTTAAGTCGAAATCAGTATGCTGCCTTCGTATCGACAACAGCTCTTGGATTTTGCACTCAACACTAAAATTTCTTGCTTGTTCTCGCTTGATCCAGAAAATTCTTGAAATGCCGCCACCTTCGAAGCTCGTATACGCTACGGAAACTAAAAGAACAGGAAAATGATGTGGATGATTGGGACTACTTTTGTAGGGAAAGTGGATTTTACGACTAGCCTCTCTATTAAAGGATGTGAGACCTCCTTGATATGGCCAATGAAAATGACCCTTTTGGTTTGTGTGTGGAAACTAAAATACAGAGGCTAGCTGGCTGTATGGGCTGGAATGTGTTCACAAGGATTGAGACACCCCAACTGCAGAGCAAAGTGAATGGGAGCAATTATCTCAAACATTATTACTAAGTTAAGGTGGTGCATAACTCCCAATGAAGCTGAGGTGGCAAAGCAGATGGTTAGAGCAATTCATGCCTCAGTCCCATTCTCATTCCTAAATTTTGGTTCTGCAATTTGGCCATTCAGCTTTCTTTTCCTGTACATTGCATTAGGAGTAACTTTGTATTCTGCAGTTGAAGTCAGGCCCCATTGTGCAGTGCTTCGGAAAAGTAAGATGATGTTTCCAGAATCTCACAATCTATTTTTGAAGTGATGTTAAGGGAAAGAGTTGCTGCCATTTCTTTTGTTTCACAGATAGATAATCCAAAGATATTTGGTATTTTCCTTTCCTCTCTGTTATTTTTCTGTTAGTGAATATGTTTGACACTTTTCATGAGTACAGGTTTTCTGTTCATACACCTACCCTGAAGAAACTTATACAAAACATTATCATTATGACCACTTCAGATTATATTAACTGCAAAAGCATTATCATTGTATCTTCACAGTAATCTGTTGTTCAATTCTTCCGATTTAAATTTTCGCTACAAAATCCAATACATTAAATACAAATTTGATAATTTCTTTGTGATACCCAATAATCCCACATCAGATGAAAATGAAATTATGATTGAATATATAAAAGACAATGAACATTAGTAATAATAACTGGACTTAAGCATTTTGAATTGTGATTTGGGCCCAACGAGTTATTATTGCTAGTAGATCGAGTCGTTACATTTGGTATCAGAACCAATCACCAGCCAGAAGTGTGTGTGTGTTTGGGCTGACGAGGACGTCAAACCTAAACGAAAAGAGTCTGTGACACCCCAATAGTCCCACATCGGATGGGAATGAGAGAGTCTGTAACACCCCAATAGTCCCATATCGGATGAGAATGGAATTATGCTAACGAGGAGGTCAAGTCTAAACGGGAAGAGTATGTGACACCCCAATAGTCCCACATCAGATGGGAATGGGATTGTAATTGGATATATAAGAGACAATGGACACTAGTAATAATAACTGAGCTTAAGCATTTTGGACTGTGGTTTGGGCCAAATAAGTTATTATTGCTAGTGGATCGGGTCGTTACATTCTTCTAGCAAAATTCTTAACGAGAAAGATCAGTAACAGAGAGATTGAAAACAAAACCTCCTCCCGGAATTTACATTTAACCTCTTAAGAACTGAAAATAGGAGAAGAAGCCTAGCACCTTGATATGACTCATCTCTTCTGCTTCTTCAAGAAAGGAAACCTGGCACCTTGAGACTGATTCTTTTCATTCTTCGTCGACGGTTTGAACAGTTCGCGCACATCTGTTGAAGTCAGTGTACTCTTACTAGCTAGATCAGCAAGCTCAGTTCCTGAGGATTTTCTCTTGCCTGATTCCCTAAGAAAAGATGTGTTAGTACCACTGCTTCTAATGAACCTCTTCTCGCCATCAGCTACTTCACCAGCAGTTTCTTTTGCGAATTTCCGTTTCTTGGCGCTCTGCTTGTCCATCGTGAACCCTAGCTTAGCCATTGAGATCTCAAGCCTGGGAAATTCTGGGTGTAGAGATGAGATATCATTGGCCGGATTATCACCATGATCAGTATCATCAATTGCCTTTTCCTTTCTTTTCCTTCTGTTTGAGTATTTCTGAGATGATTCAGGTGGCTGTTCATTTGATCCATGTTCATTTTTGGATCCAAATGTGGCCTGAAATTCTCTGTAAGCAGCTTCTTTTGACGACTGGCTTTTTTTCCACTGCTCAGGTCTTCTTGCAAATCTGGATGGGAAAAAAAAGAGAGAGAACTTGAGAATTTATGCAAAAAAAGTCCTGAATTTGCCTAACTGCAGAGTAATTCCGGATAATCAGGAACAAAAGAAAAGCTATAGCAGACATTACCCATCAATATCTAGCTTCTTTAATATATAAGGACCGTGCTTTGTCTTGGAAAGCTCAGCTTGCATGGCGACCAGTTCCTCAGCCATAGTCTCTTTTAGGGAAATGCTACTTGCACTGAAACACTTCTCAATTGTGTATGAGCTCGAAGGATTCAGCGCAAGTTCTCCATAATAACCTCGTAATCTTTACAAATAAGAGAAATGGTAAAGACATTAGCATGATAATCAGAACACTCTACGATTGATGATATTAATACAAAGCATCTAAAATACAAAAATCTTTCATATCTAGAAAGGGAAAGGCATCACATTATTGAAGGAATTCACAGGAAGAGTGTAAATATTGGATGTAGAACAATTGCTTACTTGGCAATTACTTTGAGCTTCAGTTTTGTAGAGGCAGCTGAAGAAAGAAAAGCCTCGAGAACACGGCTTCCTCCAGCATCTTTGGCAGTTTGGAAGATATGAGCATCTTCCATAGAAGTTATACTGGCAATGTACTGCCGAATATATTGCTGTTCATTAATCACAGATAAAACAGGTCAAAGCTCTACTGAATACCTACAATTACATAATAAAATAATTAGCAATAGATTCGTAGGAAGACATATGCAAGTATAGTAAAAACAACAGTCAGAGTGCCTTTTTTCCCCCATTAATAGGCAATGAAAGAAGAAATGGAACTGGACCAACAAAATAGAGAAAGACCACAAAATGAAGAAAGAAAAAGGGGAAAAAAAAAAAAGATCAAGGGACTTGGCCGTACATTGGGGTACTTAAATATGGTCTGCAACATCAAGCAGCCCAAGACATTCATCTTGCCCGATGGAGGCCATTCCCACTCAGCCTTATTCCTAAAGTAGCTCTCAAGGAACAGGATATGGGAAACAACATGGCTTGGAGACTCGGGATCTGAATTTACCGCTGCAGCAAGAGCCTCACAGCACTGAAAGCCAAAGAGATGAATTGAATCATGCAAGAAAATAAGATCGACTTAAAAATGCTGATCTAATGAAGTTAAAGAAAAAAAAGGAAAAACTCAGTAGCAAATAATGAAATAAGGAAACCTCACGGCCATTCGTTTGAAGACGCTGACATGCTGCTAAGATGGAAGCTACTACTCCTGGCTTCCCAAGTTCAAGCAGTTCCTTCAGCTTTGGACAGAGCTCCTCCGAGATCAGATTTATCTGCATATTTTATCAGAAAAGAAGAACATCATTAGCTGGGGCATCGTAAGATATTTAGATGGAAAACTGTTCGCCAAATTGCCAAGTGACGGCAGAGGCCATAGGGAATACTGAAATGATTCCTTTTCTAATAAAAGCCCAAGTTGGTGAATTTAACCAAATAAGCGAATCCGCATTTATATAAATCACATAACATGCATAGACGTGCTTTACATATATGTATGCATACGCATGCATGTGCATATAGTCCTACAGTGAAGATTCCGGCTTGCAACATCATAGTTCCAGCTCAAGTATTAAAAGCAGACACTTAATGCAATTATGCCGTCAGGTCAAAAACCATCTCCAAATTCTCCCTCCTAAAAGCTAACCAATCAATATGCAAAAGACTAGGAAATTTTGGAAATAAAACAAATGCAAAAAAATTCAAAGCGAAAAGACAATTGCCATGTATCATACGTGATCACTAGTTCTGGCAGAAGCTATCAATGCTTGCACAACAAAGTTGCCATAAGGGTGAGATGAAATTTCAAACAATGATCCCTTGAACACTTCAGTAAGAAGCTCAACGTACAAAGTCTCTGGTGCGACTTCAATTATCACCTGCAAATCACAAATAAATTATTCAAAAAAACAGCATCAGAAATATATGCATGTATATGGAGAATCCATTAATATGCAAAATACCCAGAGTCCATTAATATGTAAAATACCCATCAGTGGTTTTTGAAAAGAAAAGGAACAAAGAAATATAATTTGTAAAGCACACAACTGTAAAACTTGGCATTTTGCTACAGCTTTTTCCAGCAACCTGTCACATGAGTGCTGTGCAAAGCAATGCTACCACACACACAAATGGGGTAATCAGGAAGCATCAACAGAAAGAGGATGTGACAACACTCCTCAAGCCTGCAACATTACCACAAATTTTTTCAACAATTCAGTTACCCAAAAGGTGTGTTATAATAATATTAATATGCTTATGCATGGCCATATAACCATCAGAAATTGCAATATTTCACAAATGATTTCATTCAGATTATATTTAAAAGTCAAGATTGGCAAGTTTCACAACATTTCCATTATTTTCAGTAGAAAATTGCTGTTATTCTTCATATGCGAACTCATCTTCTCCAATTTCTGTGCCATATTACACCTGAAATTCAACAAATTGGACTCCCTAGTTGTTGTCACACCATCAATATCAAATTCAACATATTAGGTGCATAAGTAGTGCTGCAGACTCTGTTTCGTGACATCTCAAAAGCCTGCGCAAGATTGGCGGTGCCAACGTCTAGCTGATAGAGCAAATTACATTAGCAAAAGAACAATTAGTGCACCTCCAGTAAATGGCTGGAAGCAGGGTCTCCAAGTAGAACCATTATTTCCTGCTTTCTTTCAGAATCAATAAGCTTTTCCTCCAAAACATTTTCATCATGGCCCCCAAGAAGAATTGAAATTGCATGAAGCAAATCTTGATCATTCCCGACTGACAACTTTAGAGCTGTCTGCAAATGAAAGCACTTATTAGACCAAATAAACCAGATTTCACAGTGCGTACAATCATTAACTACTATGATTTTATGAGAAGGACAAACCTGCAACACAAAGCTACTGAACTTGTCAGCTCTCAAAGCACTGATCTCATCTTTGGCATGGTTCAGAGTTTCCCTTACGAGAAATTTAAATGTATCAATAAAGCCATTCTCCAATCTCTCAAGATTCTTGTCGTCTGATTTAGCTGGATTTAACCGCTCAGAGAGAACAGCAGATGGCTTAGTAACATGATATTCTTCTAAAGAGTCCAAAGGAACTCCCTTACAAAGACAAAGAAGACTGCGGAGGACATGCGATCCATAGCGGCTTTGCATCACATTGACAGCATCAGCAGCAATAACCTAAAATAATGTGGCAATGCATAGGTGAATAGAAGAACTTCCACCACTAGCAAAAGCCGGAGCACATTGTCTCTATATGGATATAATTATACATATGCCCTCGCTAAATTGCATTACGTACATATATACATGCAAAATCTAAATTTTATATAAATCTGAGGGTGTACCTGACACATCTTATGTAATGTCTCTTCAATATAACAATAGGATTGTTCATCTTGATGTTTGGCAAGAGACTTCAGAGCTGTTTCGATCACATGGGACCCAAACTTATCCATCGCAATTGTAGTTAACACCTCTGCACAATTATGAAGAAATTCACATAGTTGATCCAATTCACAGCCTTCGAGAAGATTCTGCAAGGTACGGCTTATTACAATGTCGGTGGCAAGCTCAAGTTCTTTGCCTCTAGTTTCTTCCAAAGCATTGCCACATATGGTTGCTCGGTCCTCTAAATCTATTGCATTACTCTCGAAGAGATTTGCAATTTCTGAAAAGTACTTTGCAGTTTCTGGATCCACCCTTTTCCTGCATTGTTTTCAAGAGTACATCAGCCCAAGAGAAATGCCAAACACGTGAAATAGTGAATAACAGACCAAAGATGGAGTAATAAGAAGTAGAAATGATGATTAATCGAACCTAAGAATAGATTGTAAAGGCTTGGATGGCTCGAAGTTCTTTAAGGACTTCGGATTTTTGTCACTGCCGCTCTTCAATGAGCCCTCTGAAGGGTCATTTTTAACCCGATCATGAGGCCTTTTTCCTAAATTCTTCTCCTTTACCTTTTTGTTCTGCCTTTTCTTCGACGAGCTCCCCTCAGGAAGCCTAGAATGACCTTCTCGGGGCTTCTTATCCTTACCCTTCTTCCTTCCTCGCCGCTTAGATGTATCTTCCTCATCACCAATATCCGACGAACTCAGTTTGAGTTCTCTCCGTTTAATAGTTTTTGAACCCAAGCACACCATAATTTCAAGGTATTGTGGACTATAACTGCGCACAAAGCACACGACACCAGCGAGAAACAAGTGAGACTCCCACAAGTAATAGTACATGTGGCGAACAAGTTGATCTATCTATAGATTAAACTGCACAACGAAATCTCATCAAAATTGGCACATTGCCACCATATATGGATCAAGGAACATGTATTACGATTCAAATATAGCCTAATAAGAAAACTTTTTTCCAACATTCACATTTTAAAGCAACTTCGAAAGCATTAGCACTAAAGAGGTTATCAACCTAGGACTATTTCCTCATCGAAACACACTTAATCACTGCTTATAACACATCAATTCCAACAAAACAAGATCAAATTTTTTTTCAGCTCTCCTTAGTTATTTATGACATCGCCTACTAAAATCCATCGAATCGAAAAGGATTGGTATGTGCGAAGAGAGAATCGAACCTCAGAATCTGCGAGGGAGATCTCTCGCGCGCGCGATAGAGCTCGATTCGATGGAAGAGTGGAAACCAAATCCACAGAGCTCCTAGAACCCTAATCCAAAAGCTCGGGTTTTCGCGAGACGAATGAAACGGCGGGGACGAAGACGCTGCGACGCGCGCGTGCTCGTAAGCGGAGCTAGGGTTTAAAACGGGTCGGATAATATCCGATCCAAGCTGGTTGGACCAAAATACTGTATTGCCTCTAAAAAATAACATATTCTTTTGGGATAATTGCCTCTGTACCCCTGCAATATTAAGAAATATCTGATTTACCCCTCTTATTTTTTTCTTTCTAATATACCCCTCATACGTTCCACCGTTATTAAATAGGGGCAATTTCCTATATACCCCTAAAATTTTTCCTGTTTTCAGATTTACCCCTCTTAGAAGGCTAATATTAAAACTACCCTTCTTACGTTCCAATTTCTTTCCAAAATACCCCTGAAGTTAAACTCGGTTAGTGTACCGTTTGAAACTGCCGTTATCTGTATGAAATTACGATTTTGCCCTTTCAAATATACCCTAAACCCTAAACCCTAAAACCCTAAACCCTAAACCCTAAAAAACCCTAAACCATAAACCCTAAACTCTAAAACCCTAAACCCAAAACCCTAAACCCTTAAACCCTAAAACCTCAAACCCTAAAACCCTAAACCCTAAACCCTAAAAAACCCTAAACCCTAAACCCTAAACCCTAAAACCCTAAACCCTAAAACCCTAAACCAATGTTTTGGTAGATAGGGGCAAAATAGATATATCTGATAGTTTTCAACTCCGATTATTATTTAACTCTAGTTTAACCCTAGTTAACTTAATAAAGGGAAACGGTAGGGGTATTTTTAATAACGATGGAACGCATGAAGGGTATATTGGAAAGAAAAAAATAAGAGGGGTAAATCAGATATTTCTTCAGATTTCAAGGGTACACAGGCAATTATCCCTATTAAATATACCCCTGCCGTTTCCCTCCGTTAAGTTAACTAGGGTTAAACGAGAGTTAAATATTAATCACAGTTACAAATTATTAAAAATACCTATTTTGCCCCTAGTTAATAAATTATTTTCCTTCAGCTGTCCCCAAAAAAAACAAAAACAAAAAATCCAAAATTAGGGCACGCACGGTCTAGCTCTCGCCCAATTCCCTCCACGGTCTAGCTCTCGCCCAATTCCCTCCGTCCCTTACACCCCCTCTCTCCTCTCCCTGGTTTGATCCCCAACTCCCTGGTTTGATCCCCAACTCCCTCGCTAGGGCAACTCTCTCTCTCTCTCTCGTCAACGGCGACGGTGTCGTTGTCGTTGGCGAAGGGCTCGTCGGCGCCGGCGAGGGCCTCGTCGGCGGCGAGGGGGTCGTCGGCGGCGAGGGGCCTCGTCTGAGAAAGGGGGCTTATTCTTCTTTTTCTTCTTCTTCGTCTTCGTCGGCGGCGATCCAGCGAGATCGGAGGGAGAGCGAAGCGGAAGGGTCACGAGATCTCTTCTCGATTTCGGGTGAGTCTATTGTTTCGTGTGATCTGATCTGGATCATGGATTATTAAAGTGTGATTGTTTATGCAAATTGTGTGCTGAATAAGTAATGCAGGGTTTGTAATGCAGATGAAGGTAATACTTTCTTTTGGATTGCTTAATTTGGTGGTTCCTTGTGGAAGCTTGTAATGTTGTGTTGTTGTAGTCTCAATTTGATATCATACTTATTAGCTAGTAATGGAGAGAGAGTTTATGACGTGATTTAATATCTAGATAGTTGCAAGATCGGTCTCTTCGCTAGTTTAATTGTGTCATTGCTTTGAAAATTAATAAGAGATACGAAATATTGGTTAAAGCATATTAGATAAAGTTTTAGTAATATCTCATCTTTTAAAAATTTTTGAGATGCTTTTTAAAAGAAGATTCAACACTAAGAAATGGTACTACTGAATGTATGTTTGATTCATTTTAAAAAGAAGAAGCAGCCATGGCCTGGCAGTATCAGCTTGAAAATGGTTGATCAGTTGCATCGTTTGATTGATCAGTTGCAGTATCAGCCCAATTCCCTCCGTCCCCAACTTTTAAGACCTAAGAGTCAGATGTTTTCATTTAATTTTTGCATTTATTTTTTGCATTTAGTTTGTTGCCTTTATTAAACTGAATCTTTCTGTTTTATTTAGTCTTTGCATTCATCTTTGTAAATTTAATTCAATTAAAAGTAAGTTGGTTTTGCTTTATCATTTTACTACAGCATCTACAACTGTTTGGTTTGTTGCATTTATTTTTTGCATTTAGTTTGTTGCGTTTATTAAACTGAATCTTTCTGTTTTATTTAGTCTTTGCATTCATCTCTGTAGATTTAATTCAATTAAAAGTAAGTTGGTTTTGCTTTATCATTTTACTACAGCATCTACAACTGTATAATTTCTGCAAGATAAGTTGAAAGTTATATATGGAGGATGCAAGCTAAATTCCTGCGTCATAATGTACAGAAATATCTATGTCTAGTCATCTAAGTACCATGTAAGTGACTTTTGAACTTTTTCTGTGTGCTCTTCTAGGGAAAGTTGAGGATGACTTTTCATATTATATAGGAGACGAAAAGGAGAGGAAATTTCTTAAACTGACGAAGAACTGATGATAAACGTGCATAATGAGCAAACTCTACCTTTTGAATAGTTTGACTGAGCAAGCAATTCAATTAGCATCAGATCTTATGGATTGTTAAGTGCTAAGTGTGAATATAGGCATTACATGCCAGTGAAGAATACTGAAGTAGTAACTTAATACCATGTGGGCCTGTAAGGATATTATGATCTTGGAGCATCGTATCATTAATTGCAACAAATTTTATGGCCCAAAACTTGGGCAAACTTTGTGTTGTTTCTGGAATCAGACAGACTGACCATTATCATCTCAAATTTCTTGGATTTTTTCCCGTGTATCAATTTCTTTCTCTAATTTATCAATTTCTTTCTCTGTTTTTGTGACTTTCAACTTCAATTTCAGTAAGAAAAGAAGGAATAATAGCGGATTGCAGCGAGGGCAAGAGTTTCAAGCCGCAGCATCTGGAGCATCACAGCAGCAACATGAGGCAATTCCCTATTCACAACAGGGTTCAACTATTTTCGACATTGACGCAAGCAGATTGCTAGGTTGAGAAAACAATGCATGCAAAGATGCTGATGGTGCTGTAATTTTTTGGGTGATGATAGTACTGTTTTAATATTATGTTATGTAATTTTTTGGGTGATGATAGTACTGCTCTAATACTATGTTATGTAATTTTTTGGATGATGATGGCGTTGTTTGGCGCTGTTTTTTATCAGCTTGACAATATTGTAATAGATTCCCAAAATACTAAGATATCTTACATAACTTCACCATCAGTTACAATATGTTGCATTTCTAAAATACTCCCCTCATCAATATATTGAGGATTATAACACAAACAAGTAATTTAAGCCTAAACAATATTTTCACTTCCATTGTTTGAATCTTTTGCTTAATGGCTTCTTCAATTGCTTGTAACTGGTATTTTAGATCTACAGTATTGTGTTGTACATCGTCAGTCCATAAAAAATAATTGCAATGTCCAACTCCTTCAACCTGCACAAAACAAAAAAAAAACAAAGCTTACTTTACCCTAGTTTGAGCAAAAATGACAATCGTTAAATTATAAAATTTACTAGCTTATCTTACCCCCCAGTTTGAGCAACGGTAGAATCGACGTCCCTTACTAGTTGGCTGTTTCGATGTCCATATTCTACAAGATCTTCCACAGTCGCACAAAGGAATTTGTGCGCTAAGAGATGATGCAGACCTCTCACTTAGATGGCTCATATGTAGCTAGAAGTTATGCAAATAGGAGGAGAAAGAGGCTTAGATCTCTTACTTAGAAGAAGTAGGAAGATTGATATGTTTTTTAAGCTATGAGGGTGCTTTTATAAGGTTAAAAGAAAGGTTACCGTTAAGATGGCCGTTGGAGGGCAAATAAGAAAGTAATTCGATATTTTAAGGGTAAATATGAAAACTACTGAAAATTTTAAGGGCACATAAGAAAAATTGGTTATGGTAGAAGGGTATATTTGAAAGGGCAAAATGGTAATTTCACACCGCTAACGGCAGTAAACTGACAGACTTTAACTTCAGGAGTATTTTGGAAAGAAATTGGAACGTAAGAAGGGTAGTTTTAATATTAGCCTTCTAAGAGGGGTAAATCTGAAAACAGGAAAATTTTCAGGAGTATGTAGGAAATTGCCCCTATTCTTTTTGTCAAACAATAGTCACCCCACAATTGGGTCTACCACAGTTTGAATCTAAATTAAAAAAATAAATATATTTTAAATCATTTTCTTTTAACAAAAAAAAAAATATATAGTATCAGAGATTCTGCAGATTATAATTAAATCGGTTACGATATATTTTCTGTAATTCCACCCAAAAAAAATCTATCCATTTTATCTAATTATATTAAATGAATCTTAATACCAAACGTAACTTCACAATAACGCTTCATTAAAAAATTCCTAATTCTATCATGAAATTATAAACCTATATAAATTCTTATTTTTAAATTTTAATATTAAAAAATATTTAATAAAAATTTGGATGGAGGCAAAACTGAGCGTAAAAGTGGACGGAGGACTTCCTAATGCGTGTCAGCAGCGTTGTCACTATCCAAAATTATAATTTAAATTTTAAGATTCAATTTTATATATATTTTTTTTGTATTATGAAAGCAAGTGGGAAATTTCTTGTTTAAAACTGTATCTTTAAAAATAATTTAAAATAATAATACTAATAATAAAATAAAAAACGCACCTTGTTTATTTTGAGTAGATTAACTATGGGTGCATGGTGACCACTGAAAAACTTTATTCAACAACAGGATAAGTTACCCCTGGAATAAGAATATCTATCCAGTGGATTAGCAAATCAAACAACACCCCCCTAAATTACTTACCAAACTTAATTAATTAACTGGTTAATCATATAGCCTCTAGAGTTTGACTTGATTTTTTTTTTTTTTTTTTTTTTTCAGAGTTTTGATTGGCTGGATTTAGTCCATAATGTTTAACTTAGATTTCAATATCATGGTTAAAGGATTTATGTAAAAGATAATAAATAAATAAATATCCTGGTATTAATTTCACATTGAAAATTTTATTTTGTTTTTTGAAGAATTGTGGGGTTAATGCAGCACATAGGACTTAATAACTACATTGAATGAAAGTGTGATAAAACTTATGGAAAAAATAAATAATAAATAATTAGATGAAAAGTAATATAATTTACACTTTTTATGGCTGCGAAAATAATATTTCGCTTTCAAATTTTATCTTGTTTATTTTTCAACTGTTATCATCGAATCTAATCAAATCAAATATTATAATTTTTCATCTTTCTCAATTCCTAGTAATCACTAAACTTTCTTCTTCTTCCAAGTAATTTTTTATTTTTGTATGAGGCATTTTTATCTTATCATATATATATAGAGAGAGAGAGAGAGAGAGAGAGAGTCCGCTAGAATATTATCGATAGTACTAAATAATTGGTGCTATCAAATTTTCAGCCGTCGGATGAAAAGATATGCGGTTGGGATTATAGTGGTCTCCTAAGATTTTTACTATTCAATCAACCATCTAGTAAACCCTAGGGGCCCACTATAATCCCAACCGCATATTTTTTTCATCCAACGATTAAAAGCTTGATAGCATTAATGACTTGATGCTATCGATAGTATTCTAGCCTAATTCTCTCTCTCTCTCTCTCTCTCTATATATATATAATCTAATAAAATTTTAAATAAAATAAAATTATTATTGTTAATAAAATATGCGGAAGAAAAAAATGATAAACACATTATCTCTTTAATAAAAGATAGACAGGAGAAGTAGGAGGAAAAAAGTCTTGTGCGAGGTACTGACACCACGTTATCATGTATTCGGCAAATCAAATTTTGCTTTTAAAATTCATCAATTTAATTATAATTTTTCTTTTTTTCTCATTCTTAACCATTTATTTATTAGTTAAAATAAATATAATTTTTTTATTTTGTGATAATAAATACAGAATACTTATAAGTTGAGTTGAATGAGTAAGATAAATAAAGTTGAATTGCAATTCATAATAAATTTAACTTTCATTCATTCAGATAAATTAAGTTTGGTCCAAATCTTTGAGCGCTATGATATATATTTTTAAAATAATTAATTAGTATTTTAAATTTATTTGATAAATAATATTAGAGTTAGTGGTGCAAGTTTTTCTGTTTGTGGATTAGAGATATTAATGATTAGGATTCGAAATGAATTTTTAAAAACTCAATCCTGAACTTATCTATCAAATCTGAAATCCGAATCCGACGGATTTAAAAAATTCATATCCAAAGCTGAACCGACAAAAAAAATTCAAAATCGAACTGAAACCGAAACCCAAAAATTCAAATCCGAAATAATTATTTTTTCTTTATCTTTACAATATTTTAAAATATATTAAATTAAATCTAAATTTTTAAAATATAAATTTAAATATAAATTTAAATATAATATTAAATATATATATATATATATATATATATATATATATATATATATATATATATTTATTATATAATATAAAATTAATTCGAATTCCAATTTTTTTTTTTTTTGAATATTTATATTTAATTATATTTCTATTGTGGACCGGATATGATGCAACTGCATGCGAAGCCGCAGTTGTGCTCTCCCCCACGTCACATGGAACACCAATGCTATCCACTATACTCCTGTGAGGTCATGTAAAGAAAAAGAAAAGTATAAAAAAGAGTACAAATTCACCTTCCCCAACAACCCCTACTCTCCCCCAAATTCCAAAGTCATATTTTCCTGTTTCCTGTGGGCGTTTTCCCCTCGCTCACGCAATCCAACGCAGTTCCCACGAGGACTATAAAATCGCCCGAGGAGTGAGAGGACGTGGAAGATGCGTCGATTCGCCGCGGAACGAGCGAAAAAATTGATCTTTGGGTCTCTACTGTCCCGATCCGCCCCTTCCTCGCCTCTTTGCTCTTCTTCTTCGCCTCTTTGCTCTTCTTCTGCTGCTGCTGCTGCGGCGGCGGCGATGTCGTCGACTGCCACCGCCTCTTCTCCGGTTTCTGTCGAGTCCATTAACCCAAAGGTGAGACCTTTTTGAAGTTTTGTTTCGATTTGATCCGTAAAGGTGCGATTTTGGCTTGCTGGGGATCTGGGTTTCTCCCAGTTTGTTCGAATTTCATGCTGCGGCTCCTTTGCAGATGCACTGATTGGTGATTCGAAGTGGATTGTTATGGTTGCTGTTTCAACTGTTTGTGTCGAAGGCGATAGTTTTTGCCTCTTTGCTTGCTTTCTCTTTAGTTGCTAACTTGCTAAGCACTCTATATCTTGTTTAACATTCACTGGTGCCCTGTCACTCTTGCAAATCTCTCTGCTATTTCGTGGAGTTAAAGCTCTAATCATTTTAATCAAGCTATGCTTGGTCTCAGTGTAATCAAGTTTTTTTTGAAAAAAAAAATCATTGCATATCTACATTTTCCATTGGTTTTAAGGATCAACCTGTGCTTTCGAAAACTTAAATCTACCTTGATCTTCCTCATCAAGAATAAATCGTATTCGGCGATGTTGCAATGTTGTTGTTTGACCTCACACTATAGATGCTTAAGTTGTTTGGCTTCTGTAAATTCCTACTTGGCTTTGTCCAAGACTTATTTTTGATCATGTTATTCGAGTGTTATAGCTACATTTAAGTATTAACTTCTTCAAAAAAAGAAAAAAAATTCCCTTTTCTAAAATTGATTTGATATGCTTGAGGTGTTATACGTAGTGCGCGATTATCATTATATGCTTATCCTGACATTCAAACATATTTTTTAGGTTTTAAAATGCGAGTATGCCGTCAGGGGTGAGATTGTAAACCATGCTCAGGTAAATTAAATTAGCTTCCCATTTTCGTTCTTTTTTAATCGCGGTCAAATATAGTTATCGATACAAGATTGAGATAAGCTATAGAACCTACCATGAAATAATATAGTATGATTTATTTTTATTTTTTTTGTGGTGTTCTAGGAAATTTTCTCCAAATTTGCAATTATAACAAATCAATTTTGTGGATGTTGTTTCCTTAGCTGCTGTTTGTCATAGATTCTACTTCAGCTATATTATTCTTTCCGGAGACAGTTTTAAGATTCATTTGTTAAAAGAGAACAGTCTCTGAACTGCTTATTTTGCAGAATGTAATGATCGATGAAATTTTGGCTTGCTATTGAAATTTTATCTGTATCTTTTTTCCCCAACTCCAGCGCTTGCAACAAGAATTAGAAACAAAGCCAGGCTCGCATCCTTTTGAGGAGGTATACTATAAATTTTATTTATCTTGCACCTTTAGGTTTATCCATGTTCTTTATTTTATGGTTATTAAAATCTGCAGCTGAAAATATATTTCCATCTTGTTGGTTCTTTGTCAGTTTAATTTTAAATTCCCTTTTTTTTTTTTTTCCTGATAGATACTCTACTGCAACATTGGCAATCCTCAGTCACTTGGTCAGCAGCCGATTACATTCTTTCATGAGGTGAGTGTATTTTCTTTGAATTCTGGTACGTCGCAACTCGCAATGTAGTTCAATTCCTGCAGGATATTTATGAATCTTTTTCCAGGTCCTTTCCTTATGCGACCATCCATCGCTGCTGGACAAAGATGAAACTCATGGCTTATTCAGGTAAAACACCAAGATATTATAAAACAAAAAAACTTTATTATCGTATCCATTTGACAGTCTTGTTTAGGATCTGTCATATAATGGTTTATGAAAGGCTAAATATGATACATGACTGCTAGAAGTTCATCATATACATTGCCCACCGCTAGGAGTTCTTTTATTTTCTTTTGTGCTCCCGTTTTAAGAATCTTGATAGCGTTTTGGTGCAATGGCTAGCTTTTTCTATTGTGACCTGGGATTTATGGGACCAGAGTATTATTTTTCCACGTCTTATTGCAGTGCGGATGCTATAGCTAGAGCTTGGCAAGTTCTAGATGTGATCCCCGGTAGAGCTACGGGAGCATACAGTCATAGCCAGGTAAGAACACTCTACCTTAGTATTCCTTTTCCGAGAAAGCTTGATGGATTTAATCTTTATTATTATTATTATTATTATTATTTTAAACAGGGTATCAAAGGCTTACGGGATGCAATTGCTGCTGGAATTGCTACCCGTGATGGTTTTCCTGCCGACCCAGATGACATTTTCTTAACCGATGGAGCAAGCCCTGCAGTATATACTTAGTCTCCTTTTTTGCTTTTTTTTTTTTGACTAATAAACAGAAAGATTTGTTGTTTTCTCATAATTGTTCTTTTCACCCCCTTCTCAGGTGCATATGATGCTGCAGTTATTGCTGAGGTCTGAGAATGACGGTATTCTATGTCCCATCCCTCAATATCCGTTGTACTCGGCCTCTATTGCTCTTCATGGTGGCTCTCTTGTATGTTTGCTATTTTGCTACTAAAATTCTGTATGATTTATTACTAATTAGTGCAATAGAAGTTGGATGATCAAGGACTACGTAAGAAAATATTTGCCTTTCAGGTTCCATATTACCTTGATGAAGCAACTGGTTGGGGACTGGAGGCTTCTGAGTTAAAGAAACAACTGGAAGAGGCTCGATCCAAGGGCATCAATGTTCGAGCATTGGTCGTGATAAATCCAGGCAATCCTACTGGGCAGGTTGTTTCCTGTTATTTTGTTTCTTTGACATAAAATGTTGAAACTCTGTGATTAGGATCAACACATTTTCATCATATATATTTTTTTTCCTTACAACATTTGATCCATCAATTATACTATATAATACTAGAATTTCTTTTTAGGGGTTTGGGGATGGTCGTGGAATAGTACTATTCTTAGGCTTGTTTGGCCCAGATGGAGCTTCTGCAGACGTGATGTTTGGCAAGAGTTGTTCCCCCCCCCCCAAAAAAAAATAGCTATGTTTATGTAATCTTCCTGGAGCATATGCTTCTTCTACAGTTATGCTTCAAGTTGCGGCTTCTGCTTTTGGGGCTCAAGAGCTCGTATTAGCAACAAAAGCTCAATCCTTTTCTTTTGCTTCTTCTCATAGTAGAGTCTGTTCCAGGACCGCAACCTAAACTGGGACTTAAATCTGTGTTCTCATGATGATGGCTCAATCAACAGAGATGTACAAAAAATTTTTCCAGCCATTGCAAACAGTTTTTTATTGTGTGTGTGGGGGGGGGGGGACGATTGAAATTGCTGCCTTTTTTTAATATTGATTATTGTGTCCTTTTCAGGTTCTTGGTGAAGAAAATCAGCGTGAAATTGTCGAATTCTGCAAGAATGAAGGCTTGGTTCTTCTAGCAGATGAGGTAGGAAACTCTTGAAATTTTTCATAAATTAATCTTGTGCCTGAATGGCCATGCAGTGCTTGAATTTGATAATCTTGTGCGCTTCTCAGTTCCGGTGAGCTAATTTCTTGTACTTATTATTGGATCATCCAATTATTCCGTAGGTTTATCAAGAAAACATCTATGTCGAGGACAAGAAATTCAACTCGTTCAAGAAGGTTGCAAGGTCGATGGGATATGGCGAAGAAGATTTACATCTAGTATCATTTCAATCCGTTTCTAAGGGTAAACCTCATATTGGTTCTCGGTTCATTTACTATAATAAATATAATATAGTCATAATATAAACTCGATGCCCTTTTCTTATTTTCGAACAGGCTATTATGGAGAATGTGGCAAACGGGGAGGTTACATGGAAGTAACCGGTTTTAGCGCTAATGTTAGAGAGCAGATTTACAAGGTGGCATCTGTAAACCTATGTTCGAACATCTCTGGCCAGATTCTCGCAAGCCTTGTGATGAATCCCCCTAAGGTTAGTAAGTTATTTTATGTGCTTTAAGCGAAAACTCTTATCCTTTGATGGCAATGCCAAAGATGAAATGTTCCATTTTATCGAGTTTCAGCGATCGTAAAAGAACATCTTGCATACTTGTGCAGGTCGGGGATGAATCATATGAATCTTACGTTGCGGAGAGAGATGGTATTCTTTCATCTTTAGCTCGTCGTGCAAAGGTTGGTTCTAAATACTGTCTTACTATCGTTCTTTCTTTTCCTCTAATAAGAGATATGTCTATGCTTAGCCTCACAAAGTTATCTATTCATATTCATATCCCTGCAAATTTTGAATTTTCTCAAGACCTTCAATAGTCGAAGTTGTAAGGTCTACACTCTTGTACCCTCTCTTTGAAACACTTCTTAGACTAAATCAACTCCTCCCTTGAATTGGGTGAAAATTTGGGCAAATTTTGTCAGACATTGCAGTTTGGAGAGGTATCTAAAATCTGCTTTCTTAGACTTACCTTACACGGCATTAAAATTATCTGAGCTCTACTTATCTGTCTGGGTGCAGGCCTTAGAAGACGCATTCAACAACTTAGAGGGCGTGACGTGCAACAAGGCGGAAGGAGCGATGTATCTCTTCCCCCGAATCCGGCTACCGCAGAAGGCGATCGAGGCTGCTAGAGCAGTCAATAAAGCTCCTGATAACTTCTATGCTCTCCGCCTTCTAGAAGCTACTGGAATCGTCGTGGTGCCTGGATCTGGCTTCGGACAGGTATCCAATCTCTCCGACTAAGGATTCATTCGGTCTATGAAGTAGTTATGCGGAGTATCTTAGAGTGGACATCTTCATTGTTTATTTTTATGATTCTGTTTCGTAAATAAAAAAAGTTTCTGCCATATATTCTTACTAATGATGTTCTTGTTTGCGAGAAGGTCCCCGGGACATGGCATTTCAGATGCACGATCCTGCCGCAGGAGGATAAGATCCCGGCCATCATCTCCCGTCTGAAGGCGTTCCATGAAGCATTCTTGGGCGAATTCCGCGATTAGGGCTCGTGACTTTTTCTCAAAGAACTATAAAAGACCAGATAAAATTCCTGGAGTGCTCTTCTTATAGTTTCTTGTGAAACATCAGTTGAATCAGAATAAGCATAGTCATCCATCTGTTTTTCCCCATTGTAAGGATGGATCAAAGCAGAAATTGTCTTATGACTCAGTATGTTACCGAATGCTCATTTCTCACCTCTTTGAAACTTTGAAAAGGCGATTGTTTTTCTTTCATTTGGTTGTGTGCTTCATGATCTTAAATGGTGAAATTGTGCAATAATTTTGCGGTCTCGAATGTCTCGAAAGTTCGGCAGAATCTGCCATTTGAATGAGCTCTTGAAGGGCTGCGCCCGCAGAAGCAATTTTTTTTGTCGCGGAGTTGAGCATTGTTTTGGTGCTCTTTTTTCAGCTGGAACCAAAAGGGCCATCATAATATTATTGTTGTATTATCAGCTAAAGAGTAAATTGGATGAAACTCTTTTTATCATAAGATCCTGTGCAAGTGAAACAGTTTTTAGAAGTTATTAAAAAGAGGTAAAAGTTGAATCTAAGAATTCGAGGACCTAAAAGAAATTAACTGAAATGTGAGGGACTTCAGTGCAAATTTACTCTCTATTCAACTACTAATCGGGTTTGAGTGGTTTTGTGCCCGGTTTGTTGTTATTCGACCCTACTTCAAAAAAAAAAAAAGGAAAAAAAAAGAAAGAAAAAGGAGACTCTTTTGGCGCCCTCGAAAATCTTTCAACTCATTCCTCTTCTCCAATTCCCGCTCCTCTCTCTCTCTCCCTCTCTCTCTCTGATCTCCGATCTCCGATCTCCATCCATGGCGGCGCAGCAGCAGAAGCACCAGAAAACGGCGGAGGAGCAGGAGGAGACGGAGGAGACGCAACACGGCCCTCTCCCCATCGAACAGCTCCAGGTGAAAACAAAAGCCCTATCGAACCCTCACCAAAACCCTAATCTTCCGTTGTTATCAAGATCGAACTTTTCTCCGGGTTTTCTTATTCCTATCAAGAAATGTATTGCTGTTGGGATCTGTGTTGGTTCTTGCTCGCTTCGGCCGTGGCCAAGATTTGATCTTTCTTTAGTTTTCGCATCAAATACCCATTTTTTCCCTTTCTAAAATCTGGTATGCAAGCGTTGCCTACATTAGCCCCTAACTTTGTTGCAGGGAGATGAATCCAGCTGTTTGTTTTGCTTCCCTTTTCTTTAATTGATCATAGTGCTTTTTTCATTTCCTTGCATTGTTCATCATTTATAACAATATATCCATGTGAGTTTGAACCAATTGATTATTTATGCTTCTGTTATGGTTGCTCATGGTTATTTCTTTAACATCTGATGATTCCCAGGTTTACTATTAAGTTAGGACTAGATTAGAAGTTTCCAACTCTTCCTAGTTGTTGCTTTCACTAATTCCGACTATCAAGTACAGACGCTGTGATAAAAAATTATTTGGCTTGGCTTGGTGTTGCTTGAACAAATGAACAACGTCCGAGCCGTCGACAGTGACGACAGGCATGTAATCTGTGAATTTGGTTCTTTTCTCTGTTGAGTTAGAAGCATCCTGAAAACCGATGCTGGAGCTCGTGAAAATTTTAGCACGTTCAATAGGTTGTTTGTAATGATTGAATTGATTCCATGGCTCATAGTCATTGTCGGATCGATGGCGCTAACCATTAATCCCAAAAGCTCGAGCTGGTAGAAATACACAATCAATTCACTTAAAGCGTACAGACATAGTGCCCACGGATTTCGATCGGACTCAATCCACCTGGACGTTAGATCTATTGTTGGGCCTCTTGCCGTTAGATTTATTATGGACCGCAACCCACTCAACTTATTGGGTTCACCCAACTCAACTTATTAGTCTGCTGGGCCTATTGTCACGGGGTAGAAAGTTGGACCTATTTTTAACCCATAAATAAATAGCCAATGGGTCATGATTTAAGCCTTTTCTAATTTAAAAGAACAGGTCTACTAGTTCTGCTATGCTGGTTAGTAAAATACTTCCTGAACTAACGCAAAGGTGAAAATTGAAATTACAAAAATATCAAAATCAGCATACCGAAGAACGTAGTCCTTTCACATCTCCTGTGACATAAGAAGTTTCTTCTCAAGAAACTCTCGTGCATTGTCCTAATTTGAACATTCAACTTGTAGCTTTTTTGGCCATCACGGGTAACTTATGAGTCTTGATTATGATGTCTTCGTGGTAATCGGCGAGCATTTTTGTTATTGCAGTGACTAGTTTCAATGTTTTTGTTCCAAGTGTAGTATCGAAATGGCTGCTTATGCTACTTGCTCCGGTCAGGTGTCTTATTATTTTTGTTGCCTGCCCTAGGCTTCTGGAATAGCTGCCCTTGATGTCAAAAAACTCAAAGATGCTGGTCTCTGCACGGTGGAATCAGTTGCATACTCGCCAAGGAAAGATCTTTTGCAAATTAAAGGGATAAGTGAGGCGAAAGTTGATAAGATAATTGAAGCAGGCAAGCTATATTGTGCTTCTTATATCATTGGAGTGTATTCTTCCATGTACAGAATGAATTATTTTATTAAATTGTTTTAGTTCTATGCATAAACTTTTTAATTGACAGCTTCAAAGCTCATTCCATTGGGTTTCACCAGTGCTAGCCAACTTCATGCTCAGAGGCTCGAAATTATTCAAATTGCAACTGGATCCCGTGAGCTTGATAAAATACTGGAAGGTAATATCTGCATCAATAGCATGGATTTTCACAGCCAAGAGCAACTTTAAGTGCTACTGTGCTGTTAGAAGTATTGTGCAAATTTTCTTTTTATTATTATTCTTTGAATCTCGTGGCTTTGGACAGGAGGAATAGAAACTGGGTCCATCACTGAAATATATGGTGAATTTCGCTCTGGGAAAACTCAGTTGTGCCATACTTTATGTGTTACTTGTCAGGTGAACATTTCCACCAACTGGATCTATATTCCGTTTGAAGTTGACATGCCCTTCTTGATATATGCTGTTAATTTTTAGTACGATTTTCTCTTAGGAGATGTTTGGTTGGAGGTAAGAAGTAGTTAGGAAGTGTATTTCCAAATTGATCTGACTATTTTTTTGTTTCGTTTGAGTGAAGTGTAAGCGGTAAGTGATGAAGTGTTGAAGCAATAGAAAACAGCCCACTTATAATTATTTGACTGGCTCCTGGAGGGGGCACGAGGTCAAGTTTTCCGAACTTCACTTTGAAACTTACATATAGCTAACTCCCACCAAACACTTAATCTTCCAGTAGTTCCCATACATAAGATGATGTGTCTGAAAATATTTGTAGAGTAAACAGTTGTTACATGTATGAATAGTTTCTAAGCTTACATTTCAGCTCCCACTGGATCAAGGTGGTGGTGAGGGAAAGGCAATGTATATAGATGCAGAAGGCACATTCAGGCCGCAGAGACTTCTGCAAATTGCAGACAGGTTTTAATAAAACCACTGCAATAATTTCAGGCATGTGGTGACTTGCATTCAATAACTAGCATGGGGACTTGCTATTCATGTCAGGTTTGGATTAAATGGTGCTGATGTCCTAGAGAATGTAGCTTATGCTAGAGCATATAATACGGATCATCAGTCTCGTCTTTTGCTGGAAGCAGCTTCTATGATGGTTGAGACCAGGTAAATATATGTTGATTATCTTGTATTATGCAGATATAGTGGTTTATCCTTGGGAATTAAGTGCCGCCCGTGCCGAGCGGTATGGGCCGGCACGTACCGTGCCCCTACAATAGGGGCACGGTACGGGGGGTATCTACACCCCCCCTCCCGGTCTCGGCGATACCCATTGGGTATTGCTCGAGATAGAGCGATACCCAATGGGTATCGCCCGTGTCGTGCCGAGCATGTCAAGTTTTTTTTTTTTTTTTTTTTTTTTTTTACACATGGTTTTATAGTAAACATAGTTAAATATTTATTATACTTATGAATTTTATTATTATACTATTATTTCTATTTTTTAGGAGGTATAATTGTACTTTATATATAAAAAAAGTTATCAATATATTAATTGGTGAGTATAATAAGTTATATATAGCCAATATTCATAATTTTTTGACTAAACATTTCAAAACAATATTATAAGAGCTTATTGGGAACAAAAAAAGTAAAAAAAAATCGTGCCAGAGCGTGCCACTGGGTGGTCATGCGTATCCATCGGCACGGAAGCGTGCCACGTGTCGGCACGGAAGCGTGCCCGTACCGTACCGTGCCAGGCAGAGAGCAGCACGCCCCCGTGCCACGGCACTTAATTCCTTGGTTTATCCCTTTCGTTCCACTGCACTAAAGAAAAAGGGAAACTCTTTATAAGTAGAAGAGCCTCTTTTGAAGAGAAATTTAGTTACTTTGTTTATTATTGTCATGGTTAAACAATTGGCAGAAAATACGAGTCTGGTTCTACAAAGCTTTGAGAAGCTGTGTTTACTGTCTAATAAGGCAATTCTTACTGTCATTTGATATGTTTGATCATCTTGTGAGTATGGTTATTGCTACACCTGATGCTAGAGTAGGGAAACATATTTAAAATATTGGAAATGATAACATTAGCTATTATTGGTAGCCAGTGGTGAAAAGTTAAGTGCCACACTTGATACTATGTGTGGATGACTCTAGTGCTAGCCGAAGTTTCTGATTTTGCCAAGCAAGTGCTGTAAATTATCCTTTTTGAGCTTCCATATTAATAGTGCTTTTTGACTAACCAATTGCTGACATTATGGACTAAATTTTTTTTATGTTGATTTTCTGATTTTATAGGTTTGCTCTAATGATTGTGGATAGCGCCACTGCACTTTACAGAACAGATTTTTCTGGAAGAGGAGAACTATCAGCGAGACAAATGCACCTAGCAAAGTTTCTGAGAAGCCTTCAGAAATTGGCAGATGAGGTATTGCTCATCAAATTTAGCTTTTTCTCTATGGATAATCTTTTAGTTTAGATCATCAAAGTACTTAATCATAGTTGATTTTAATGCTCCCTTATTTGTTGAACTCATTGGTCCAATAAAGTCGAGTTCATAGTATATTATGCATTATTTCCTGCTATTCACTTATTTTTCTGCATGTTTTTTTTTTGTTCATTCCACCTTTTTGTTACATCATCTAGTTTGGAGTAGCTGTCGTAATCACCAACCAAGTTGTCGCACAAGTCGATGGCTCTGCGATCTTTGCGGGGCCACAAATCAAACCGATCGGTGGAAACATCATGGCACATGCCTCCACTACGAGGTCGCCTTACCGAGATGAACTCGAGATTGCATTCTTAATTCCCGTGTTTTTTTCAACCTGATTTGATTATTCAAAGTTCTGAATTCTGCTGTACGAATCAGGCTTGCTCTTCGCAAGGGAAGGGGGGAGGAGCGCATTTGTAAAGTGATAAGCTCTCCTTGTTTGGCTGAAGCCGAAGCAAGGTTTCAAATCTCTTCTGAAGGTGTTACAGATGTCAAGGATTGACCAAAAAGCCTTCTAGGTATTTTACTGAGGTTCATAATGTGGTTTAACCTTTTCTCTATGTATTTTTGAGCTTTGCTGTTGCTAGTTTAGCTCGCCAGCAGCGGCTTTTTTTCTCTCTCTTTTTTTTTTGTGGTGAAAATATGTGCTTGTCATAGATGGAGATGACTTTAATGTGGCATTTTCCTCCTTATGAATGAAGTGGTAGCTGCTATCTTCTACTCAAAAAAGAAATCTCAGAGAGTATTCCTAAAATTTCACACTGGATGCTCATTTCGGCTTCTCGTCATATTAACTATTTTAGTAGTCATTAGTAGCCAAACTCAGAGGACAGTAGTCCCTTTCTCACTCTGAACACTGTCATATGCATATAAAGATCATCTACTGCACTAGCAAAAAAGCTATGTTATGCAGCAAAATCCTATCAGAAAAGGACAGTAATATACATATACACACGCGCACGCGCACACAGGAATGTGTTAAAAGGTCAATTGTGTTGCTACTAATAACCTGCGACTATCTGATGCTCGCGCATTCAACCGCGCAAAATGGTTCATTCTTCTTCCCTGCTTTGTCGAAACAGCGCGCTCTCTTTTCTCATCCGCTGCCATTTGTTGGCGACGGCACTCGGGGCTGCAAAATCCTTGCTCACCTCTGCATATTCACATTCAGAAACTTTTATAAGATTAACATACAGCATACTTAATTTTCCTCCGCAGTTTTTTCCATGATATGACATACTGACATTGGCAAAACTGATCAACTTTTAAAACCAAAAAAAAGCAATCTTACTTGTACATGAAAACATCCTTTTGTAGGCTCAACTCCTTGTGACAAAGAAAACAAGCCTTCAGAAAGCCCAGTTGTTGGAAACTTTTGTAGTGCTGTTGCGAATTCGATTCTGGAAGCACCCATAGTTTTATTTCGGACTTCATAACAACCCGCCCTTCTTGTCGCGGCTGCTGCATCAGAAGCCGCAGGCCGACAGCGTTCTCGGGCCCTGGCCCTGGGCGCGAGCTCGACACCTCTACATTGGCTGCACCAAACTCATTACCAGCCTCACTGCACTCTTCCCCTATGTAAAAGATGCTTCTTGCTCTTTGTTGCATTTTTAGAGAGGGAGGGGGAGAAAGGAAAAGTATGAGGAGAGTTGAGAGATGGTGACATTGAGAAGAACTACTACTTATTTTTATAAATAGTACAGGTAGGAACTAAGAAACAAACCACCACTTGTTTCACGTGGCATATTTATATGCACAAATTAAAGTCATCAATGCTGGGTCCCTTTCAACTTTACTATAATGATATTTGATGGATCCACACATGTCCTGCAGTTAACTCACTAATTTTATATTGGCTCTGACTGACTCTGATAAACATTTTATATCAAAATCAAAATTAACAATTTAATTAAACCGCAATTTGATTAGTGATTAATGGTTGGGCTTAACCAAAAAGCATGTGTGTGGTAGGTGCTTTTTCAATTCCACATCACTTCTTTTCAGGAAAATGCCTCGTGCTACTTTAATATGCAGTGACCTGGGCAGGGGAAAGTGAAAGATGCATGGATCTTTCAAAATTCTTTACTGTTTTGTTTTTAAATTAATAAATATACTTGTCGCATGTTTATGAGGACATGAACCACGTTTCGCTTTTTCCTTAGTTGTTTGGTGGGGAATGGCATCAATGATCTTCCCCATTTGCAGCTGCAGTTGCAGTTAATAATAAGATTGGAATAATAATCAAATATTAAAAATTAAATAGAAGTTAGTACACTTTCGCATTTATGTCTCCACATACCTGTCAATTTTTCATAGAATCCAAATAAAAAAAAAAAAAAAAAAGAAAAGAAAGTTCTTAAAAAAAAAAAAAATCAGTATCTAAATCTTTGAACAGAATAATTATTTCACATGGGATATTAATCATATCAGTCGGATTTTATTGAACAAGTTATATATTAAAATTTAATAGCTCAAGATGAGCTTAGTTGATTTTATTTTTTATTAATATATATTAGTCTTATAAAAAGTGAAGCTAAAAATATTATACCTATTTAATTTGATCTGAAAATTAGTATTTTATAATTATTAAGTATGATACTAAAATATTGATATACGGATATTTTGTGTACAATAAAATTAAAAGTAATGATTAAATATTCATGAATAATATTTTCGTGTCGATGTTTTATCAGATTTTAAGAACATTGAGAGAAAATCATTAGGTTACATAAAATTATAATTTCTTTTAAAATTCTCAGGTAATGTAATATTATGGGCCTATTTCTCATTATAACAAAGCCCAAAACATAATGGCCCAGTAATTTGGGAAGCTCACACTAGGAAAAAGGAATTTTATATATTTTTTCAATGTTATGAAAAAATCCTCATAAGTCATAAATTATTGTCTAATAAATTATTTCAATACCCAAATATGTCATTATTTAAATTTCCTAAAAGATTAATGTTACGGGTCGCCAAATAGCTCTATATAAAGAATATAATAGAACTAAATCTTTTAATTCGGCTATAGTATTTTGGATGCTGGTTAGGTAAAAAAAAGTTAAAAGGATTTAGCATGTTAGAGTTAGAGTAATTTTAAGATGGATGACCTGCTGAAAAGTGGGGCATCTCAATTGGTATCAAAGTCATTCATCAGTCGAAAATATAAGATAAATTTCGGCTGAGTTAAGAATATATAGCGGATAGAGCGCGACTTTCCACACAATCGGCTAAGACTAGACAGATAAATCTCACATCGCTTGGTATTTATGAGTGTGCAGTCTGATGAGAGACGAGAATTTTATTTCACATCGTCTGATGCTTGTGAGTATGTCTGAGCGTGACGAAAACGTTATGGCTTAGAGGGTGGGAAAATGTGACAACCCAAGATAGTATTTTGAGTGGGAGTTGGTTCAAAAGATTAAAAGAATAGTATTTTGAATGAGTAATTAGATCTAAAAAATTAAGAGAGGTAAATTAACTAGATTAGTTTTAAGATGGATAATCCTCAGAAAAATATGCGTGTCACTCGTGTCATATACCTTATTTAGAATTTTGTTTTATAATTGTTCACAAAATAATTTATTATATTGCAAGAAAAAAAAAAAAAACCAATGCGTTGTATGTTTCCCAATGAATTTATTACTACGTAATTTTTGAATAAATCATTAAACAAAAAAATTATATTAAATAAAATATTTTTATATAAACAAAAATGTCTGCGGTAATGTGTTTTCCTTTTATTTTATTTTTTATATTTTAATTAATGCTATGTCTCGTTCTCGCTCAACTTCTGAGCTTCCTAGGGTTAGGGTTTCATCGAGAGCTCCCCGCTCCCGTTCCCCTCCCTTAAATCCAAATACACCGACTCAAATCTCAACTTGTAACCCTAAATCATTCCTCAGATGGTGGTGAGCTCTCGATTCCTCCTTTTTATCCGATTTTTCGAGCTATTTTTCTCAATTGCTGATCATTTCTTCTCCTCCATCTCAGTCGATCCTCGTGGGCGCGGAGCTCCACCACCTCATTCGCATCCTCACCTCCGATCTCCGCGCGCAGCCCCTCTTCCGCGGCATCGGCGACTTCTTCAATCGATTCCTCTCGCAAGGATTTGAATCCGATGATCACCATAGGTGGCCCTAAATCTCTGATTCCTGTGTTAAAAATCGCACCTTTATTTAGTACTTGTTGTTGTCATTGTAATTTGATCCGTATCATGTGTTCTACTTGGTTACGAATTCGTTTTGGATTGTTTTGTTGATGCACTGGGGTCAGTGGAGCTAATGGGCAATCGAGTAATGTGGTAGTAAACCCCGTAATTGATGCCGAGGAGCCTTATCGGATCAATGCCGGTAGCTGGTTCTTCGATAGGGAACTCCACCGTAGCTCTGGAGAAGATGATGGTGATTCACCTGCTGTTTTCAATGTGTTGGACATGGTCCTTGTCGAGATGATGGAGCGGTTGAAAAAGTTGAGGTGCGTTCATATGCTATGCATGCATATTTTGATACTATCAGGTTACTGTGTTTGGAAGTGTTTGTTAAAACCGCAATGGTCTGCTTGGCCCGACTAGAGCTTTTGCGAACTTGTTGCTTAAGTAGAATTGTTGTTTGAAGAAGCACTTCTAACATTTAAAGTAGATACTCCCGAACAGCTTCTTGCCGTAGCCCAGCTAGAAGTTCGTGCTTCAAATTGGAAATTCTGATTTTTAAAATTCAAAACTTCACATTTCATCACCTTATGGGGGCACAGCCAAAAGCTCTAGATTTCTTGTTCACCGGACATGTCGCTCCTGCTTCTTGAGTGAAGTTGTTCTAGAAGACTAGAAGCCAGGCCAAATAGTCAGTTGTAGTGAAATGAGGGAAGTTTTCACCTACAGAATTCATAATTTACACTAGTTGATCCTAAATGCGATTTAGCCTATATCAAAATTTTGCCCAAATTAGACAGTTGCAAAGAGCATGGTAGTCCTGCTGTTCTCCTGTTTTTACCATTCTGTATTTCCGTATTTTCCAAATTGATAAGGTTTCGATGAATAATATGTGCATGCATGCAAATAGCTCACTGCTGAAAATAGCGTGCAGGTTTGTCCAGAATTTAGTATGGTTATGTTCCATATTCGATAAATGGATAGCCATAATGGCAGTTCTCATCTCCTGCTGTTGTCTCTTGTCTTTGCAGAGAAAGCATAACTATTGTTGGAAGATGTAACTTGTTTGACGGTGTCACTAATGTGTTGAGTTCAGAGAACAGTTCTGAACTAGATTCTGGTCCCGAAAGTTGTGAATTGATTAGGGCTTTGTGCGTAGAAGGGAAAGTTGGTGCTGCACTCCAGCTTTTTCGTGATTTACTTGGGAAGCGTGTGAATCCGGACCTTTTTACTTGTAATGTCCTTATGAATGGGCTTTGTAAGAACGGCGACCTGTCGATTGCCACTTGGCTTCTTGATCTCATGCCAAGTTTCAGTCTTTCGCCCAACACAGTGACATACAATACGCTCATTAATGGGTATTGCCATTGGAGCACCGTGGATAGAGCTCTCTGTCTTGTTTCTTCCATGGCAGAAAGAGGAGTTAGACCAAATAGAGTCACTTGCAACATACTTGTTCATGCCCTTTGCAATAAGGGTTTATTGGATGGTGCCAAGAAGCTTTTGTCTGATATTTTATATGATCACAAAGCTACAAATTTGATCACTTCAACAACTCTCATTGATGGCTATTTTAGGGCTGGGGACATGGCACAAGCTCTTGAACATTGGAACGAAATGTTGACTAGGGGCATTTGTGCTGATCGAATAGCTTACAATGTAATTATTAATGGATTCAGTTTGGGGCAGGACATAAAGTGCGCATATAGATACATTTCTGAGATGCTCAAGAAAGGTTTTTTACCTGACTTAGTGACCTTTAATACTCTTTTATGTGGCTTGTCGAAAGAAGGGAAAATTGATGAGGCATGTGAGATCTACACCCAAATGTCACTTGCTAGTATTAAGCCAGATGAAATTTCACAGAAGTTGCTAATTCATTGTCTTTGCCAGCATGGCCATGTTGTTAAAGCAGCGGAGTTCTTAAATAACATGTTAATTAACTCATCCGTCCCTGAACCTCAAATTTGGAATCTTGTTATAAATGGCTATGCGAGGATTGGAGATGTTCGAAATGCTTATTCTGTTAAAGACTTGATGGTCTCAAATGGCGTTTCTCTAAATGTCTATACATTCAATGCTCTTATTCATGCTCAAGTAAAAGGGGAGAATTATATTCCTGCATTGTTGCTTAAGCAGGAGATGCTTGCTGATGGGCTTTTTCCTGATGTAGTTACGTATAATTTGTTGATCACTGGTGCATGTAGTGCCGGTTATATATATTTTGCTAGGCAATTGCTTCGAGAAATGCTGAATAGGGGTTATCAACCTGATATTATCACTTACACAGAATTAATTAGAGGCCTTTGTTCAAAGGGAAAAGTGTGGGAAGCCTTAGATCTGTTTAACAAGGTCGAGAAATCAGGATTAGCTATTGACCATGTGCCATTTCAAATTTTCGTCACCATCCACTCCAAGATGGGAAAACTTTTGGAAGCATTAGATCTCTATGAGAAAATGACCACAAAGGGTCTCTTTGGCAGCTACAGAATGTACAAGTCATTGTTTAAAGCTCTGAAGAAGAAAGGTTATTACTTAGAAGCAAGTCAAGTGTATGATCACATGCATAGTTTTCTGGGGTCTAGATCCAAAGAAATCGGTTAACTTCAATGATTTGTTTACAAAGATCCTCTTTTGAAACTGAAATACGCCGTCAAGGAAATGCAGCTACTGAACATGGCATACGGTTGCTTGTGAAATTAGGAGGTACCACCTAATCGAGTTATCTCAGGATTGCAAATTTCAGAATCAAAGATTCTAGATATCAATTAGTTTCAAAATTATTGAGGTACATGCCACGCCTATTGAACATGATTTAGAATCTCGGTGGTATGGAAACTCGAGGGTTTTTTTTTTCTTGGCTAAATTGTACTGTTGGTCCTAAAACTATAATGCACGTGACACTTTGGTCCTTGAACTTAAATTTGTTGTTTTTTTTGGCTCGAACTTTCTAGATTGTTGTGCAATTTTATTAATTAAGTGATGATGTGTCGCTGATGCGACAGTGATATATCAATATTGTGATTGATGATGTGGAAAGAACCGAGATGTCACATTACTAGCACATCAACAAGTTCGAGGTACAAATTGCAAAAAATTAAAGTTCGAGGAATAAAGTGTCATCCACCTCATAGTTTAAGGACCAAAAGTGCAATTTAGTCTTTTTTTCCTTTATGTGCAGATATCGCTCTTGTGATTGCAAAAAAGAAATAGATTCATTGAAATGGACAAAAGCTATGAAGCGCTGATAGATCATGCCGGCCTAACATGAATGTAAATTGCTGTTCTCTATTCGTGTGTTCTATTTATACGCTTTTTAATTGACAGCTTCGAAGCTAGTTCCATTGGGCTTCACCAGTACTACCCAACTTCACGCTCGGAGGCTCGGAAACTTTCAGATTACATGCGGATCATGAGAGCTTGATAAAATATACCGGAAGGTAATCTTTGCTGACTAAGAAACTGTTGTGTTTGGCCTGTCAGTAGAAGTTTTTATGTAATTGTTCGCTCCTTTTCGGTAATCTAATGTCTTTGGATAGGCGGAATAGAAAATGTGTTCGTCGCTCTAAAAAATTCTCAGTTATGCCATACTCTATGCATCGTTCCCATGGTTTGATCTACTGCGTTGTAGTTTCTTAAAGCAGTTTCCCTCCTTCCATCAAATGCAATCGATATAAAAAGGTTGTAAAATTGTCTTTGATTTTACATTTCAGCTTCAACTGGATCAAGGTGGCTGATGCAGAGGACACACAGCAGGTTCTGATAAAGCAGCTAGAATAATTTAAGACCTGCATTTTGATGATTGATAGGAGAGTTTGCTCCGCGTAGCAGATTTGGATTGAAATACTCTGATGTCCTTGAGAATGTAGTTCATGATAGAGCATAGCTTTTCCTGGAAGCAGCTTCTGCACTGTTTTTTATAGATTGGTACACAAATCTTTGAGAGGCTGTGACTGTTTTTTTCTCTTTTTTTTTTTCCTGGGACTGAGAGAGGCTATGTATAACAAGGCATTTCTTACCTTCTTTCAATATATATATATATATATATTTGATCAAGTTTGTGATTATAGTCCATTCTAATTTCATGTGATTAGTTTTATTTGAGTATATTCACAACACTCTCAGCTGATCTAATCAGGTGATGTACAAAAAAAATATTTGGTTAATGGATCAAATCGATCAAAATTTAAGATCGGTATGGGGGTAGCTGAAGAACATCTCCCACGAACAAAAAAATTTTTATTTTTATTTTTTTATCATAATGGCGAAATCCGAACATTTTGATCTCCCCATCAAAGCTCACACATCAACCACTCGATCAAAAGAAATTAAATTTCCTTTTTTTTTTTTTTTTTTAGAAAAAAAGATCTTCCTTTAATCCGATTGGGCGAAGTAGAATATAGTTGTACTACCTACTACTACAACCCATGAGGCGATGACATATGAATCAGATTTATCGAATCATCACCAAACCAAAAGCAGGAAAAAAAAAAAAAAAAAAAAAAAAAATTTCCAAAACCCAACCATCCGAATCCAAGAAAAGTAAAATACCAATTTCGAGATTTCCGAGAATCTCCTCTCCAAACCGATAAAAATCCCACCTTTTCTTTTTTTAACTTTTTCCCCACCCCCATTAATTCCCCTGTTCATGGGTACACAGGCGTATCAGAATAGTGTTATATATATATATGGCTAGGATTACCACAACACGTTGTTGTCGAATCCTTTATAATCCTTCCTTTTATCTTATCTTATTATTATTATTATTATTATTATTATTATTATTATTATCATTGGTTTTGAATTAGATTTATTATTGTTATTTTATTTTTATTTTTTATTTTTTTTGGTTGTTGTTGTTGGGTACCAGGATGGGTTCTTTAATTGCTCCTCCCTTTTGTTTTGTTTGGGTTCGGTGTTTGTTTCCAGTTTCGCCAAATGATGGATTTTTATTGCGTTGTTTGACTCCGCGTGGTGTGGGAGCGACGCTTTTGGGTTGGTTTGCAAGAGCGAGAAAAGTTGGAGCCAAAGGAGAGATTTTGGGGAATTGGGTTCGTCGCGTTTTTGATTCGGGAGAAGGGGGGGTGGGGGGTGGGTGGTGGGTTTGCGAAACTTTTTTTTTGTTTTTTTGTTTTAAATTTGAATCGCTTTTTGGGGAATTTTTTTGTTGTTATATGCGTGTGTGTGATCGTAAAGAGAGGTCGGAGTTCTAGGGTTTGTTTCCCCCACCCCGCTCTTTGTTTACTTTACTCTCCGCCTCTCCTCTCTCTCTCTCTCTCGCCCTCTTCTTTGGGTTCCTCAGCGCCGCTTCTTTGCGTCGGATTTGTCGATTTCTCATCCGGGTCGGCGATTTTCGCTCGATTTCGCATCCGGGTGCTCGTTTTGTGGCTGATTCGAGAGGGATTTGGGTCGTTTTGGTGCGAAAGGTTTGGATTTGCTGAGGATTTTGCTGCTGTAAAGCAGAAATTTGGGGGCGAAGGATCTTGATTTTGTTTGAGAAAAGTTTTTTTTCCCCCCCTAACATTTTCTTCCGAGTGCCATGTAAGTATGATGATCCAAGCTCAAGGTTTTGGAAGAAGAAATTGTAGGCTCCTCGCGGTGTTATGCGGCAAATTTGCTGATAAGCCAAGGGAGGGGCCGGAACAATGTTCTTCTTCATATCCTTTTCCTGAGCTTACATCTTCGGGGCGCCTAGAGGTAATTGTTTGTGTGTTTTGCAGTATTGGCATGTATTATTTTGTTTTGATGCAGATATGCTCGTCTTTCTGTTTAAATGCAGGTTCATTCACTTCTTAATCCCACATTGGATAAATTTGGAGAGGCTCAGAAGTTGTTAGAGCCAAATTTGCTTTATGTTCAAGGGGAACTATCTCAGGATGGAGAAAGAATCGGTTCGCTTGTTTGGGGAAGCGTTGATTTTTCCGAGCCGCAAATGTTTAGCTCGCTTATTGGCCCTTCTCTACCTACAATAGTAAGTTTATGTTTTTTTGTTCTTTGTTTTCTTATTTATAGTTTAGTAGTTTGCTTTACAGTTAAGTTCTTTGTAGAAACGAAGTACAAGAGTTTTGATGCATCAGTTGAAATAGAATGTTGAGGAAGAACACGCATTTAGCATGCTCTACTATTACGAAAATCTGCCATGCCGGCATGGATCACTTTCGTTAAATTCTTTGGTGTTTATTCGTCATATTATTGGTTGCAGGTTTATTTGGAGATACCGAGTGGAGATAAAACAGCACACGCGCTGCATTCGAAGGTGAGTAAATACGGTGATACATCTCTTCTACGTCACATGCTATATTTCAATATTGTCACCTTGTATATTTTTAATCCGTCATATTGAAACACGAGGAGCGGAAACCATGTATGTAGAAGTTGTAAAACCCTATGCTCATTTATCTTTACATGTTGGCAATGGCTACTTACATAAGATTCCAACCTGTCTATCCCTAGCAAATTGGCCTTAGTTTTCCTATATTAATAAGGTCCTTATGCCCATTTCTAGCAAGATGTTTCATTTTCTATCCTATTACTTTAAAGTGCCACAGTTTGTGAATTATTTATCAGCAGAATCTTTTGAGTTTTTCATGTTAGCGACTAAGTTCCTCTTCTTACTCAGGGAGTACCATATGTCATTTATTGGAAGAATGCATTTTCAACTTACTCAGCGACTCACTTTCGCCAGGCATTGCTTTCTGTTGTGCAGAGGTAACGTATTTCAACCTCATTTTATACATTTCCAATGTAAAATGTAGTGCAATCTCATAGTATGAAGTTTGTTTGTGCAGTTCATGTAGCCATATTTGGGATGCGTTTCAACTTGCAAAGGCATCTTTCCAGCTATATTGTGTTCGAAACAACTGTGTTTTGCCAGCTGATGGTCCACAGGTCAACGGCAAATTCGGTCCCCGTTTACTTGGGGATGCTCCTAAGATAAATGTCACTCCTCCGGAAAAAGTTATGAGGGAAGGAGGAGAAGAGGAAAACTCTTCTGATGGCCTTCCTGCAATACAAATATACAGTGATGATGTGGCTATGAGCTTTCTTGTTTGTGGAGTTCCCTGCACATTGGTATTATTGAAGCACCCTGCTCCCACAGTCTTTGTTTATTCTTTCTCACTGTTTTAGCTAATGTGGTTAAGTTAATAATAATTGGTTTGGATTAGTTGATAAGAGAATGCAAGCAACTTATTTTGCTCCTTTGCCAGGATGCATGTCTGTTGAGTTCCTTGGAAGATGGCCTTAATGCTCTTTTGAACATTGAGGTAAGTACGATGAAGCATTAGTGATTTTCGCAATGTTTTTGAGGCATTTTATGTAGTTGCCTACTGTATATATGAAGCACCTCAGTAAGATATATGGACAGGTTATCTTTTATTGACTTTTGTAGCTGATAGAGTTATGTGCTTGATGATCGATAAATCAATCTCAATGTTAGACAGATAATTTGCTATTTTGCCTGTTATATTAGTTCCTCTTGTGCTCATTTATTCTTCTTTTGAAGTCCGTATCATTAGAAATTTCAATAAATAATTGCAAGTTGTTTATACATATTTTGTTTCATGTTGTTGCTTCAGATTCGTGGGAGCAAACTACAAAATCGAGTGAGGTACACCAAATTAAACTGTGGTTTCCTTCTTTTGTTGCTTTATTTCCAATGTATGCTCTTATAACTTGGCCAAGTTCGGCAACTTAACAAATGAAATTCATATCCAAAAGTGTTAGATATGCTCTAAGTGATTTTGCAGTGATTCCGTGAACATCTTTGTTCTTTTCCTTGTTCTTGTATTTATGCATGCATTTTGAGCACAAATGTGTCACATGGACTAAATTGATAGTGTGTGCATGGAACAGTGCCGCTCCTCCTCCTCTTCAAGCCGGAGCCTTATCTCGTGGAGTTGTCACAATGCGGTGTGATATCACAACTTCTAGTTCTGCCCACATCTCGCTTTTAGTATCTGGTAGTGCACAGACTTGTTTCGATGACCAGGTAAAAGTCACAGAGAATTTATTGCCTGCAACTGGTGCTCCGTGCCAGCCCATGCACCACCCAGTAATCCGCCCTCCATAGCATCACATACTTCCAATCCCCAATCATCCAGAAGAGAATGATTTTAAAATTAAGAGAAGGCTGGCAACTTACTGGGTGGTGGGGACTGAAGTATATGATGTGATGGAGGGTAAACGGCTGACTTGGCACACCCGGTGTAGGTGATAATCTGTCGTGATAATCTCTTCAAATAAGTGCTTTGTGCTCATTAAGTTGTAAATATTTGATGTGTAATTACCTGTTTTTCCCTACAATTGCAGCTCTTAGAGTGCCATATAAAGAATGAGCTCATTGAGAAGAGTCAGCTTGTTCATGCTCTTTCTAGTCATGATCTAAGAAATCCAAATTTGTGCGAACCTCTTAGATCCATCTCTATAGCTTGCGGGGCGTCAGTACTTGAAGTTTGGATGAAGCTTCCGTCTTGGGCTGCTCAGGTTGCTTTCTTTGCTTCTTGAATATCATCTCATCCAATTTCGAGAGATTCAGAATTGCTAATACTTTTGTTCTGAGAATTGCTTTTAGAACTCGGAGTTCATATATAACTGGCCCTGTTTAACCTCGGTAATATCATCAGATTGCTAAATTAAAAGGAGTATAGGATATATTATATTTTAAAGTTTCATATGCAGAAGTATTAAAGTACTGAATATGGTGATAATGGCTTCTGTTTGGTGGTGATGATTTTATAGATCATCATGTAACTTCATTTCATGGTTTCTATTGAATTTTGTATTTCATTCTTACCTATAATTTGGGAAGAATTGTAGGATATACAATGAAGTTTGATGTACTCAGCGTTTTGATTCACGATTTCTTGTGATTCAATACCAATAACATTGGTTCTGAATATTTTACTATCAGGAAATTTAACAGCAATAGGAAAATTTTCTCTTGGAAAAGGCATTTTCTCCTTGTGAAGTTCTATAATACTAGATGGCGTAATTTAGTGTTTGATAATTGATACCAGTATCCGGCACAGTGGCGCTAATATTGTTGCTTAATTTATTATTTGATACAGGTCTTGAAAAATCTTGCACGAGAAGTCTCTTATCGCAGCTTGGTTGCTCTCGGCATTTCAAGTGTTCAGGGCATTCCGGTTGCTTCCTTTGAAAAGGAAGATGCAGAACGCCTTCTTTATTTTTGTAATGAACAAGATAGTGGTTTCCATATTCAAGCTGGTTTGCTTTCTCGCATGCCTACTTGGTCCTCCTCTTTTACAAGAAAAAGGTCCACACCAAATTCAGAAACAAAACCAATAATAACCAACAATACTGCGAGCAAAAAAAGGTTGAGATTTGGGAAAGATTATCAAGCCTTAAAGAGGGAGGGGGAATTGGTTACTTGCAGATTGAAAATTGACGCAATAAGGCCTATTCCTCACTCCCGACGACGGAAAATGCTTCCATTTCTGGCAGTTCACGAGACCGATACTCGTGACGAGATTAAGGCAAAGCCTAGCCATTTGATTGTACAATCCTCAAAGACTGCTTCAATAACACACAGAAAATCCACGTCAAGTTCGGCACATCTGCAGCCTGTAATTTCTTTAAATCCTTTGCCATTGAAGAAGCACGAGTGCAACCGGGCTCCAATTCGAATCTGTTCTGAAGTGAGTCTCTTCAGTCCTGTTACTCTATGAATTAGTATACACGGTTTGGAAGTGGTTCTTAACTTCCCTTCTTTCCTTCTTTGCCCTCCAGGAGGAATTCCTCAAGGATGTCATGGAGTTTCTTATTCTCAGAGGACATAGTCGGCTTGTTCCCCAAGGCGGAATAACAGAGTTTCCTGATGCTATACTCAATGCGAAGCGATTAGATCTGTTCAATTTGTATAGAGAGGTTTTCCTTTTCCCCTTATTTTCTTATGGAAACACGTCACTGTGTTTGATGCTAACTTAGAATGGATTGAATATCACAATGATGTACTTTCTGGGAATTCGATCTCGTAACTCATAGTACATTTCTCTTGATGTAGGTTGTTTCGAGAGGAGGATTTTATGTGGGGAATGGCATAAATTGGAAAGGACAGGTTTTCTCAAAGATGCGTAACCACACTGCTACAAATAGAATGACAGTGAGTGTTTTGTCGACCCCTTCCGTTCATGTTGCTATTATATACATAATGCAATACATTTGTCAATATGTTTAATTACTATTAACTTCGGGCATTTAATGACCTTTAGATGAGGTTGGATTCGATGTAGGTCGAATGTAGTTTGATAATCTTGTTGAATTTAAGCTTTTGGATTTTTTTTTTTTTTTTTTTTATTGATCGGAGTTTATCTGTATCAAGGATTTAAGTGTCTATTGGCACGAGCCGTATCTATCGAGCCATATTGTGTCAAAAAGATATCGGCACGATACAACTCCTGTGCCGATCACTCAACTCAAAACTCTATTTTCTTTTAATCAGTAAGTAATTTTTTTAATAAAATTTAATATATTTGATAAAGATACATAATAAATAATTAGAATATTTTGTTGGTAAAGAAAGTAAATATTTCATATCATTATGTGTCGGCGCACATATATATATTTTTTTTTGATCGGCACACATCGGCATGACCCGGTATGCATTGTGTCGTACCGTACCAGTAAGTTTTCGGTACGACTCCGTGCTACGGGACTTAAATCCTTAATTTGTATGCATGCTATAGTCTTAATGATTTATCTCAATTGCAGGGTGTGGGCAATACACTTAAGCGGCATTACGAAACTTACCTCTTGGAGTATGAACTTGCGCACGACGATGTAGATGGAGAGTGTTGCTTGCTGTGTCACAGGTTGATAGCAGTAAAAAATTATTCTGTGCTATTTGTTGTTTGCTTATGCTTTGAAATTAACGGTCGCAGTGTGGTTTGCTGTGTGACCTTTTACAGTAGTGCTCCTGGAGACTGGGTAAACTGTGGCTTGTGTGGTGAATGGGCCCATTTCGGTTGCGACCGAAGGCAGGGTCTTGCTTCTTTTAAGGTAGATATAACTCTCTCTCTCTCTCTCTCTCTCTCTCTCTCATGCACAGACATAGTAAGAAGAATAAATTATCTGCATTTTAAAGCACGGTTTGGTTGTTGTGACAGGATTATGCAAAGACAGACGGTTTGGAATATATATGCCCTCAATGCAGTCTAACAAATTTCAAGAAGAAGTCGCAGAAAGTGGCGAATGGATATTCGAACACATCGATTCTTTCTCGTACTGTATAGCCTTTTCCAGTTATTACCTTTTTTTTTTTTTTTTACCCCTCATAGTTTAATTAAGTAGAAAGCCCCAATTTCGTTGGGCTTGTAATCTATGTTTATATGGATTGTAGCTTCTTCATTTGTCTCACCCTTTTTTCCCCATGTTATCTCTCATGTTAGCCCCTCACCAACAACAGAAGCAGAATACCAGGAAATATATTGTATCTTTTAAGTTGGATACTTTAAATTTCATATCCTTTCAATGCGAACCTCGCTAACTGGGGCTTATAGTGTACAAGTATTTTGATCTAATCTAACCCTTTAAGGGGATGCTTCAGGGTTCATATGCATTTTCTAAATGTAGACTAAATGTATTTTATGTTGTTCTCTCAACCTTGCATTTTGATGGTGTTCTCATTCGGAGTGAGCTCTAATCTGGTAACTCCAGAGATTCAGAACATCCCCAGTTGTCATGAACTCTTTTAAGTTGGTGCAGTATGGCCAGTGAGGCTGATCAGAAACTGATCAGACCTGCAAACTCTGAGAATGAACTTAAATTCAAGAACAATTTTGTTAAAAAATGAGAAAATTTTGTATCTAGCTACTTCAAAAGAAAAGAAAAAAAAAAAAAAAAAAAAAAAAGTACTTCTCTCAAGAACAGAACCTCTTAATACATGTATGATTTGAACACTCCCAAAAAATTCCTCAAAATTCTAACTCCATCCTTTTCCTTTGCTGCTGTAACAGAAACAACTGGAAAAACAAGCGAGCGTGTCGATCACGGGTCTCGACAACATAATAAAAGATTCATACTCACGCATTGTACAACAAGGGGAAAAAAAAAAGAAAAAAAAGAAAAAAGAATCCGTACGCAATTTGTTCAAAAAAAAACGTTCTAAGATTTTGAAATCGAGGGGACACGACGCAGCATGAGATAATCTCCAATCCCACCTCATACTGTTTGTGACATCATTGCACACGTAATGCGACAAATTAATAATTTCCAAACTTTATACTTTATATTGATTATTATAGGACGATGGTCATGCAAGCCAAACTATTCTCTTCTTAACGGGTCAACACTAACTCTATCCAAACCCGCCTAGATGAACTTCATTTGGACTAAAGCTCCATGAATTAGATACATCTTAAATATATTTTTGATGGTCGGACGTAATTAAATCATCTTTAAGTTAGTGAATAGAGATTTTAATTTTTATATAATTTTAACACTAAAACTTCTACATGAACTGATTAATTAGTAATAAATTGGAGAAACAAACTTTTTTTAACAGTTTCTAGTTAAACCCAATTTGTGAAAAAGAAGTAAACATAAGTGATCTTTTTGTAATCTGTAACTTAAACAAAGAACAAAGAAAAACTGCTGTAAAAAATTCCACCGCGTAGTTTTGAAGTTGCAGCTGCAGCAGAATTGTTTTATTCTGCGTTTGAATCATGCTGAATAATTTAACAAAATGGCACGCATGTTACCTTTGACCAAAAAATAAAAAATGAAAAATGAAAAAAAGATTTTATTTATTTTTAACATTTTTTCGCCGCAATTGACTGAAATTATTAGCTCAGATCCAGCTTTGAATACATAGAATCTGGTACAAAATCTGGAATGGAACATCATGGTGGATCTTAAACCTAACTTAAACTTCTCCTTTTGATGTCACCAACTTTTAAACGCAATTTAATTCTAATTCTTCTTGCGAAAAAAAAAAAAAAAAGTCAAATTGTGCAAAAAAAAAGTCAACATAAAAAATGTCGATTTCTCTAGCCACATTATTGTACAACAATACTTTGATTTGTTTATTTTCACAATTTTAGTTAGTATATTTCATTTAATTTTTATAATTATAAATTTATTAACATAATTAACTAGTTTAAATTTAGAATCAAAGTATAATTAACTGATTTAAATTTAAAAATTAAATAGTAAAATTAAGATTTTTAAAAAATTAAATAATTAATTAAAAATAGTTCATAGTTTCTATATTTTTTTTTCTATATTTTTTGCTATACTTATGATTATTTTTACTTCAAATTTTCTAAAATTAAGAACTGAGAATGCTTGGTTTTTTCTTAGCTACAATAAATTTTGAGTACTCAATAACTTATAAAAAATTAGTATACGGACACGACATCAACACAGATATAATATTATTAATATAATAATATATATTTATTATCTATAAAATATAATTTTTTATAAAATATTATTATATTTCTCATACAAATTAGAGTTTATAAATTTTTTTACTAGTTCATATATTTTAAGAAATTTTTTTTTCCACCTTACATAATTTATTTATATTGTTCAAAAAATATTTGTATGTACTTATCAAAAAACTAAAATATTTATCATCTTATATTATATATACATACAAAAATAAAATAAATATATATATATACTTTTTTAATTGTATACGTTATGGATCGGTATTGAACGCGTATCTAAGAAATATCTACATCGGACACGACTCCGACACAGACACACGAGTGTCCGACGCAGACACACAGACCTTATAAAAATATCCGTAATACATAACTAGCTACATATATAGCTTACAAATAAACTTCTAATTTTGCCTTTATGACAAAGTAACTTCTAAGAATACATGAATATATGGTGTCCAATTACATAACATAAACCTCATGGTAACAAAACCAAGATTTAAATATACATAACATAAACTTTATGGTAACGAAACCAAGGATTTAAATATTTTGGCAGCTGAAAATTAATTTATCGGTATGGTAGGGTACGATGTGGTCTGCATCATATTGATACATATCGATACATAATGACATGAAATATAATTTTTATTAACAATAAAAAATATTATAATTACTTATTATATATATTTATTAAATTTTTTAAATTTTATTTAAAAAATTAATTATTAATTTAAAATTTAAGAACTTTAAGTTGTACTGTCGGTACGAGAACTATAACGTGTCGATATTTTATTGATACAATACGACACGCTAGATACGATTTACACCGATGAACATTTATTTGAATTAATGAAACTATTATTTTTGATGTAAGATGGGAGGATTGTGGTCCCAAAAATAGTGGAAGAAGATCTTCATGTTGATGTAAGATTTTTTTATATAAAGTAATTAGAGTCAAAATTATCCACTAAGTTGCCACATCATTTTCAAACAAATTGCATCTTGTGAAATGAATCTTATCTCATCTAATGTTCAATTATTATCCTTTGGAAGCAAAATACATATTGGTGGGCCTTTTTGCAATTAGACCGTCATTAATAATTTTTTTCTTATAAATAATTTTTTTAAAAAAATTTATATTTATAAAATTAATTATATTTATGTCACGCAAGCGCTACATAAGCACAAGTGCGCGGGAGCAGTTTAAGTTGAATACGATGAATAATTTTTCGTATTTAAACATGACGATATTTGAATACGATAAATAATTCATCGTGTTCTTACTTATGTATAGAATCGCGCCCACATGACTTTTATTTTCTAATTCGGTACGCGATCGTGACGACAGAAGAGTTCCTCATACGAGACCGGGAAGGAGACAGGGCATGTGTGGGAGGTAAGCCTCTGCGAGGGGTACACGGATGGGCGGCGCGGCGTGTGGTGGGAATAATTTGTTAATTTTGAAAGATTTGATGAAGAAAAGTTTGATGGACGGAAAGAGAAGAAAAAAAAAAACCGACGGTACAAAAAATTTGCCCTGAAGCGTGAGAGGAATCAAAAATGATTTAGAAGCGATAAATTATTTATGGTGTTTTATTCAACTTAAACATTTTTTATTTGACGCTTGCGTAATGCTCAAGTTACAGTGATAATATTAATTTTATAAATATAGTTTTTAAAAGTTATTTATAAAAAAAAAAAGTAAATTATTAGAAAGCTAATTATATATATTTTTTTTTCACCTTTTCTTTTCTTTGAAATTAATGCTTCTCCAATTCCAAAGTAAACATCACATTTTGTTATAATTGATTAATTTGATTTTTTTTGTTCAGTTCGTTCGGTTTTTACAGATTCAAAGCTTTTTGTTCAACTAAATTAACTAAATTAATCAAATGGTATTTGAATTAGATGTTCTATAAAGAATTTAAACAGTACATATATATATATATATAGCTAGTACAAATTCAAAATAGAAAAAAAAATCAGGGAAAAAAAATGAAAAACATTCTTAAGACATGTTGGTACATTAACTTAATGATCAGAGTTAAAATTAGATGGAGTATTTGAATTAAGGATTATGGCTTTGTACTCAGTCATCTTATTGCTGATGTACTCAGACAATGGCAATTAATTAACATTTAACACCGACATAATCACATTATAATAAGCTCATGATCGAAATGCATCACTCTAATTTTATGCGTTATTCATACTCATTTTGATGTGATTGGTTAGCATCAGCGTAGATCACGAAAAGATATATCGGAAATTTTCCACTAACAATTTTGAGATTAAAAATTTTTCACTTTATCTTACGAGTAAATGATTAACATATCATGTCATTTGAGAACGAATGATTTGGTAAATAATAATGCATGGCTATTGATGAAAAATAGTTATTGTAATGACTCGAACCACATCGGAATGCCGATTAAACCGGAATTCAACTCGATTAATTAACCAACCAACATCAGCTTAATCTTCATAGATTGTTACTACTAATAATAACACTTGTAATAATAATAATAATAATAATAATAATAATAATAATAATAATAATACTCTACTTCGAAAGCGTTACACTAGAGGGGATTAAACTAAGATTAGAAGAATAATTTAAATCAAATGGCCTATTTATTTGCCTCTCCTTAAAAAAATGGTATATTAAATTATACTAGCATCCATAATGTTGAATTATAAGCACAGTGATATATGTGACTATGGATGTTAATGCATTGTTGGTATGAGGATGATGTTGTTATAGTTTATTTATTTATTTAAAGTGATTTAAAATTTTTTCTTCGGCCTTCGATTTCTTCTGTAATTTTATATTCGTCAGATATTTTTTCTTGTTATCGTTAAAAATAATTATCCGAGTCAGCTCGCATCTGGAGAGACAATCTCACTTCTAGAATAATATATATATATATATATATATATATTCATTCGGTTGAAGTTATTTGCATGTAATATTTTATAAAAAAATTTTAAATATTTTTGAATCAAATTATTATAAAAAAATCTTAATTAAACTACAAAAATAGCTAGGCAAAACTTTTCCTAACCTATGTTTCACATCCTAATGAAGGATTTAGATTCCAAGTTAGAAATATTCTAGAATATTGATAATGCAAAGCAAGTTTAGAATGAACACATTCTTATCACATTCCCTACAATTGAATTTGATATCAACAATAAAATTGCTTTAGTGATAACTAAACATATAAATGGATCAGAATCTATTTTGATTTAACTATTCAATCTTTAAAAATTACAATTTGCTATATAACTTTTTAGTTCATTCAATTTGAGATATGTTAGCTCCTCCACTTCCAAAGTTGAATGATTGTTTATTTTTATAATTTAATTAAAATATTTTGTATGCTTTGTACTGCTATATTATTAAAATTTATAATATAAGTATCAAAATTAAAAATTTAAATATTAGATTTCAGATAAATTTTATATATTTTTATCAGTAACTTTTTTATCTGTAAATTATAATATTTCTCTTGTGTATTTGCTAACTATTTAATTATTATTATTTTTTATCTCAACATTATAATAAATTTTAAAATCTTTCAAGTACAGCAAAACTTATGTGAGCTCTGATCCATTCTGAATCTACTATTCGGTTAATAATATTTTAACCTTAAAATTTTTATTAATTATTTAATTTAATAAATTTATAGTTATAAAAATTGTGTAAAATATACTGATTAAATCTGTAAAAATAAAAAATACATTTAAATTTTTAAAATCAAAATTAAATACGCCAAAAAATTATATAATAAAATTAAAATTTTAAAATATTAAATAATTAAATGAAAATGATCCATACTTAAAACAAGTTATATATATATATATATATATATCTATATATACATTTTTACTTTTTTTTGTTTATATACACAAGCCGAAATCTTGGTTAAAATTCTGTGTAACAATTACTAGAATAGTCCAATAATAATTGAGTATTAACATTTAGTCTCAAACTTACGCACAACACACAAAACCAAAAAAGATTAAAAAAGAAAGAAAAAAATCCTTTTCACCTTTTCCTCTACTTATCATAACTGATTTTACTATTTATTTATATGCTTCATCATTTTCCCACTAGTCCAATTTCCCTCCTACCATTTTCTCAATTTTTATTTTTTATAAAATAAAAAATTACACTAAAAATTTTTGACATATCTCACACATAATAATATAAAATATTTATTAATTTTTTAAAATTTATAAAGAAAAATAATTTTATTCAGTTGAGTCGAAAATTTAGTTAAGTTTGATTTTCGATTCTCAATTAAGTTTGTTAATAAATTCAAATAAAATTTAAAATTTTGAATAATACTATTTAATTTTATCAAAAAATTATATATATATATTTATATATATAACACACGTATGTTAATTTTTTAATTAATTATTATATATTTTATTAATTTTTTTTAAAAAAAATTAAAATTATATTTATTTACCGATAGATATTTAAATACTTGATATTTCCTATTCACTGTAGTAAGAACACGGGCGTATAAAAACGTGCACACCCCACCTCCACCATTCTCCACCATCGCAGCAAAAACTCTCTCTCTCTCTCTCTCTCTCTCTCTCTCATTCTCTTTCTCTATCTCTATCTCTCGCCTTTTCTCTCTCTAGGAAAGGGGATTTTTACGCCGTTGGATCCGAGATGTGCGGAGGAGCGATAATCTCCGACTACATCCCCACCGCCGCGGGGAGGAGGGCGACGGCGCAGCACCCGTGGGCGGATCTGAAGATGACGAAGACGAAGAAGAAGAAGAAGTCGGCGCCGAGTCGCGGGGTTGCTGGTGTCGACGACGACTTCGAGGCCGATTTCGAGGAGTTCGATGGCGACTCCGAGGAGGACGACGATGTGGATGTGGATTTGGATGTGAAGCCCTTCGTGTTCGCCTCCGAATCTACACTCTCTCGCGGTAATTTTTAATGACCAATTTTGTTTTCCTTTGAGAGAAATTTTCTTTTTGTTTTGTTAGAAAAAGTTGGGTTTTTTATGAGATTTTTTTTTTTTTTGGTTAATTTCTTCTCGTAAGTTGTCGCAAGGTGCGATTTTTATGGGAATTTTTTGGGGTTTGTGGTGGATTTTGTGAAATGGGTTTCTCTCAATTTCGGATTTTATTTTTTTTTTATTTTTTTTTTTTTTGGGTGGGGAAAATGGTAGGGGCTATTTATGATGTTGTAGTGCATAAAAGGTAAGCAGTAGAAAATGATAATAAAATTTATGTTTTTTTTTTTGCTTTTTTTGGTTCATTAGTTCGTTTTGATGATTTTTTTGAGGTCTCATGTTTTATAGAGGAAAAGAGAGTGTTGTTTGTGAATCTGGAACTTGAAGATCTCTTCTATTGCATATACATATTGTTATAGTTTCTCTTTTATTTTATCTTTCCATATTTTCTCTAGTTACTGATGCAGTGTTACTCTCCATTCAAGCTCATTGAAAATTACAAGGCAAATTGATAAGATTGTAGTTCATTATTTGGCAAATAGCAGGAGTTTTAGTGTTATGGTTACTATCTTTAACATTCTCAATTCATGATCTTTATGTTCTTCAGTACTGCAAATCCATGACCATTGATTATTACAATTTAGGCATAATATTGAGATCCTCAACTTTAAGTATCTAAATTATAGTGATGGATTCTGTGTAGCTTCTTCTCATAACAGAAAGAACAATCTCATGTGATCAAGCCGATCTGTCGAGGATTCTGAAAATTGTGTCCTCCTTATATTTCTCAACTTTGAATTTGATTCTGTATCGTTCCCTGACCGCTCGAACCTTCGAAAACATGTAGGATTTGACGGGCATGCGGCTAAACTCGCCAGCCAGAAGAGAAAGAATCGATACAGAGGTATTCGCCAGCGCCCGTGGGGCAAATGGGCCGCAGAAATTAGAGACCCCCGCAAAGGGGTTAGGGTCTGGCTCGGTACGTTCAACACCGCGGAAGACGCTGCTAGAGCTTACGACGTGGAAGCCCGCCGGATCCGCGGGAAGAAAGCCAAAGTGAACTTTCCAGAGGTTGACTTAACTTCCCAGAAGCGCCCTTCTAAGCCAAGTGCTCCGGCGGTGCCCAAGCGAAGCCCACCGTCGGAGAAGTTGGACTTCACAGAGTCCTTTGATTACATGAATTACCCAGAAACCAAATTGTATTCTTCTCTCCCGGATGAGCTTTATAAACCAAAAGCTCTTCCTGAGGGAGCTGGCGAGAATCTCTTCTCTGATCAAGGAAGCAACTTTTTTGACTACACAGACTTTGCATGGGAAACTAAGGTTGAAACACCTGAGAGTGCATTGATTTCTGCTCCCTCTATAACCGAACATGTCGAATCTGAGATTCCGCAGTGCGGGAGCCCTCAGAAGAAGCTGAAAACCTCTTCTGGCGAGGCGACTCCAACCGGGGAGAACACTTCGTTAGAGCTCGACGATGAGCTGGACTTCGAACCCTACATGAAGCTCTTACAGCTCCCTTTTATGGAGGGTAGTTCGTATGACTCTATCGACAGCCTCTTCAGCGGCGAGGCGGTGCAAGATGGGTCCAACCTTGTCGACCTTTGGAGCTTCGATGACCTTCCCATGGAGGGTAGTGTGTATTAGGAGTCGTCGCTTCTGTTTTTATGTAAATAAAGAAAACAATGTGAGCATTTTGATTTTGATGCATTCGAGTTATTCCAACTCGCTGTTCAACTCGTCGAGAGAACTCATTTGTTTCTGTTTATTTTCTTGTTTCAGGAATTGATATGGATGGAGGATGGTCTTTGTTTCATGTTGCGACAAATTTCTTTCTCGCTGTTTCAACTTTCAGTTGTTGGACTTGGGTTTCTCTCATGTTGTCGAATGATTTCTTGTTCTATCTACATACCGATCGAAAGCTTGTTGTAGCTGCATTTCGTTGCCGGTTGTCGTCGTAGTCGAAGATGCTTGTGAACTTGGTATTGTTATGAAGTAATGAGTTTGCTTTGCTGAAGTTTTTTTTTTTTTTTTTTTTTTTTTTTTTTTTTAAATGCAGAAATGCATGCAATCTCTTAACTGCAGGGGATGTTGAATTTGGGAATTAGCTTTTGTGCAAAGTGTTTGCCATTTGGTGATCTGTTCTGATGAATGTTTGTGGGATTCTTGGTCTTCAACTCTCTTTCAATTTTGTTTGCTTTGATTTGAATTATTTAAATTTTGGTTAAATTGAGAATTTTGTTGAACTTGAAGAAATTTCGAAAGAGTCACATTTTCACCTGAATTTTTTTTTTTTTATTAAAAGATGATGATCTGTTCTGATGAATGTTTGTGGGATTCTTGGTCTTCAACTCTCTTTCAATTTTGTTTGCTTTGATTTGAATTATTTAAATTTTGGTTAAATTGAGAATTTTGTTGAACTTGAAGAAATTTCGAAAGAGTCACATTTTCACCTGATTTTTTTTTTTTTTATTAAAAGATGATGATCTGTTCTGATGAATGTTTGTGAGATTCTTGGTCTTCAACTCTCTTTCAATTTTGTTTGCTTTGATTTGAATTATTTAAATTTTGGTTAAATTGAGAATTTTGTTGAACTTGAAGAAATTTCGAAAGAGGATCTCCAAAACTGCTTTGCAAATTTGGTGGGTGCCGAATCAGAATGAGTGGTTTTGGTAATTATCATCTAACATCCAAAGAAAAGAAAATTATTTGCACATGAAAGATTAGTGTGGGTTTTTTTTTTCTTTTTCTTTTCCCATTAATTAATTAATGCAAGAGGTTAAATATAATTATCAAGAAGATCCCATACCAGGCCAAAAATGTGGGCTCCATAATAGTGGGCCACTGTTATGGAGCAGCAGCATCACTGCATTTGGCTTGTGGTGGTGAGATCTTACTGGGGATAGAAAATCTCTTTCTTCCTTTCCATTGGTCTGCTTCTCATCTGATCCATCCAAAAATCGCTCCTAGGAATGTCAACCGGTCAAATTCGGAGCAAATTTTCAAACATTCAAATCCAAATCAGACTACCAAACTCCAAATCTGAATTGAATCCGACGAATTTTAAAAATTCATATCCAAATTCGAAAATCCAAACGGAAAATAATTATTTCTTTTTTTCTCTTTATAATATTTCAAAACATATTACATTAAATTTAAAATTTTAAAATATAAATTTAAATTTAATATCAAATATTTATATTCGCATATATTATATAACATAAAATTAATTCGAATTCCATCTGTTAGGTTTTTATTTTTTATATTCGTATTCGAATCCATATTCGTTTAACATCGAATAAATTTATTATATTCGAATTTAGGTTCGAATAAAATTTTAAATATTCGTACCAATTAATATCCCAACACGTGGGATTCGTCACGTTTCCGTTCCTAGATAGTATTATTTATTAATAAAAAGATAAGTATGGGGACTGGGTGAGTCAATGGGTGGATGTAACTACCCACCCCCAAATTGTGGATGATAGAGCATTTGTTGCTTGTACAACACACGCATTTTTCGTAGATGATTGTGGACAATGCGTGACTGCTGTTAATTGGAACTCTAAGATTAAATCTGGTACAGATTTTCTTGAGCCTGCTCCAGTCCAAATTGACTAGATCGAGACAGTTTGAAAGTGAAAAGTGGAAGAGCGAAAAATTTATCACTAATTTGTTAAGATCGAAAGGGCACGATCTCTGTATAATTATGAGTGAAAGTTTGAATGAGTTGTTATCAGTTTTAATATTGCTTTTTTGATAAAAAAATTGGGTAATTTCTTAGAGTTGCGGCATTTTAAATATAACTTTTTAATCAAGTTTAATTTAAAATATTATATTATTGCCTATTATTAATAAGCAGTTAAGTTTAGGCTCAAACTCGACATGACCCGAACTTAAACACGATGTGAGCTCGAACATTTGGGCTCGATCAGATCCGTATTTAGCCGAGGTCGAGTATGAATTTAGGCTCAAACCGTGTTTCAGGTTCGATCGAGCTCGATTCATCTACGCCGCTCTAGATTAGGGTTTCTCACCTCTTCCTGTTCCTCTTCCTCTCTCGCGCCTCTCTTTCTCTCTCTCTCTCTCTCTCTCTCTCTCTCTCTCTCTCTCTCGCTCCCTCTCGCTCCTCTCACATCTAGGGTTTTTGGGGTTTTCCGATTCTAGGACTTCGATCGAGAGATGGGGCGAGAATCTCAGCAACAGCAGCAGCAGCAGCAGCAGCAGCAGCAGCAGCAGCAGCAGCAGCCGCAGCAGCAGCAGGGCTCCTTTTCCGTGGAGGAGCTCGTCAATGTGAATCCCTACAACCCCGATCTCCTCACCGATCTCGAGAACTTCGTCAACGAACAGGTGAAAAGGGGGACCTTTTGGTTTTACTAGCGTTCGTTAGTCGATTGCTTGAGTGTATCGTTCGTGTCTTGGAACAATTTAGCTTCGTTCTTAGTTTTTTTGTCGAATTTGGAGGAACACGGCCATTTTTTTTGTTGTTTTTTTTTTTTTCCCCCCCATCTTTTTTGTTTAAAATTCTCTATTCTTGATGATTTGAACGATTTCCTGTTGTCACCTCTGTGTTCTATTGCGCAATCAACTATTATAAGAGAATATTTCTCGTGTGAAAGATAATTGTTGATAAAAACCTTCCCTGGTTACATTATACCAGTTAAGAGTCAGACCTAGTGAAAAAAATTTGTTCATCTTATAATCTAGGGTTGATTAAATGATGAGCTTGTATATGTAAAATGTTAATTCAATTTTTGATATAGATTTGCTTACATAAATTACCCACGAAAGTGTAGCTCTGCTTAGAACAGTATGAGGTCAACATTTATGCAGGAATTTAGCGGTCGTTGGTCGATGAGAGCCTTTTGCTTTCTGTTGTATATTGTAACTCTTTTGGCTCAATCTTGCTTTCTTGTGTGGTTTGTCGAATGTAGCGTGCATAATGCATAGAGTTTTGTAGTTGGCTCGTGGTTTTATAAATAAAGCCACTCTTCTCCATTATTCAAAAGCATTTCGTCGTTAACCTCCTACATCTTGTAGTATCTCATCATTACTATCCCATTTTGAACTATACTAGTTCTCTAATTAGTTATCAACAATAAGTAACTTTTAAAGTGCACTTTATGGTGGTGGCGTATACTATTTTTTTTAGTTTTCTTTCGTTTTCTTTTGGTTTAATCGTTTCCTTTTGTACTACCTCATCATTTGGTAACATCATTCTTCGTTGACAGGTTTCATCTCAAACATACAATTTGGATGCGAATCTTTGCCTTCTCCGACTATATCAAGTAGGATCCCTTTTCGTCAGGCTGAGGCCAGAGAGTGTTTATTTAGAAAGCTATGAACATCTTTTACTAACATTCTATCTCTCTGCGTAGTTTGAGCCAGCTCGGATGAGCATACCCATTGTGGCCCGTATATTGATCAAGGTCCATTAAATTCCACAATATTAACAGATTGCAAAGGTATAGAAACTATTTTATTGTTGAACTGCTAACTATGTACCTTGTTTTTATTTATCTTGGCAGGCTCTCATGGCAATGCCAGCACCAGACTTTAGCCTCTGTCTGTTCTTAATTCCTGAGCAAGTGGTATGCATTATGTTTCTTTTTATTCTTTTTATGTGGAACCTTAATTTGATGCTTGAAGAGTGTCCTATTGATATATGTCAGAATTATGCTATAACTTCTTGCCCTCTTTGTTCTTCTATTTTTTTTTTTTTATTTCTATCAGCAAATGGAGGAGCAGTTCAAAACACTCATTGTTCTCTCTCACTATTTGGAGGTAGTTTTCTATGGTGGTTCAGAATTCCATTTTAGTTAAATAGGAAAAACACTAAAGCTGAATCCTATTGGTTACAGACTGCCAGGTTCCGTCAGTTTTGGGATGAAGCGGCAAAGAACCGCAGCATACTAGAAGTCGTTCCTGGTAATAAGAAAATCCAAAATTCTCCAGTACCCTTTGTATCTTGGACCTACCACTAAGCAAAATGATTATTTACCTAGTGCCTAAAATACCCTGTCCCGCATTCCAAATTCTTTCTTGGTCGATATTTATGGCATGATTTACTATTCCGTTCAATGTGTTCTAGCATATTGGTAGACTTTGATTATTTTTATTGTCCCTTTAATGCGATGATTATATTAAGTACATGTTTTATGGTCGATATTTAATTAAAAGCATCAGCATGTGAATTGTATGGTCGAAGGCACCATCATCGATGTCCTCTGTAGATGATTTGCACAAGCTTTTCGTAAAATATTTCCAGCAATTTGGTTTGTCATTAAATTCAGATGAGTTTTGAGCCCCTAGTTTGTTTTTGCCTTTTCCCTTGCCCTGTTTTCTGTGTTTCCATGTGCTCGCACATTTTACTGTCAATCCTCCTGAAGTTCCATATATCTTTCTGTCCGATTGCCAAAATCTAGATTTAGATTGCTTAAAATGTTTCTTTAAGTTATTTTGGTTGTATAAAGATCTCAGAAGAATAAACCTTCTCTCTTTTTGTTTATGTATATTTCTGTGTCGTTAAGCCAATCAATGTGGCCTATGACTAACAATTAATATTTACAGGTTTTGAGCAAGCAATCCAAGCGTATGCAATTCATGTGCTGTCCTTGACATACCAAAAAGTACCCAGGCCTGTTCTTGCGGAGGTAATCCAAGCGTTTTCCTTGTTATTTTACTTGCTTGTAAGAAATTTGCACCAGAACTTAGTAGGGTGATCACATGAGAGTTTATTACCTGCAAGTTAAATTATCTATAGGAGAATTTTAACCTGGAAAAATCAGAAAATGTTCCCCATATTTGTCACTCATCTTATCAATCTGCTACACCAAGTAGTTGCAGACCTGGAAGTTAATTCTCTTCAAGTTAGCATGGGTATTAATAGATGGCATTAATCTTTTTTCCCCACCCCTTCTATGTTCAAACAGGCTATTAACATCGAAGGTCTCTCCCTCGACAAGTTCCTCGAGTACCACATCGCCAACTCGGGCTGGGTGATCGAGAAGGGTCACGGCCGTTCGCAGGTGATCGTCCTACCGCCCAGTGAGTTCAACCACCCAGAGCTGAAGAAGAACACGGCGGACAGCGTGCCGTTCGAACATGTTACCCGCATTTTCCCTGTCCTATCCTAAGCTGATGAATCATTAGAAGTATGGAACAGCAGTTCTTCTTGTCGGACTTCTAATCATTCGCATTGCTTCTTATAGATTGCCATCCTAAAGTTTTGATGATATATTATTGGTTTATGATGAACTTATGAGCAAAGTTGTTCAGCAGAGAGGAATCTTATTTTCAATTTATGTTGCAGTTTTTGCTTCTGTTAATAATCTTTTGAAATGATTATTAGCCTGATCCACATTTGCCAATCACGGCTGAGGGAAAATTAGGTGATATTTATTCCTTAATTGGTCCTTTTTTTTTTTTTTCGTGTGTGTGCGCGCTTGAATAGAAGCAATGTTTGCAATAAATTATTGGTCCAAGCTTACCTCAACGTAACCATGCCCGGCCCAATTAGAACCTTAAGCGCGTCACAGTTAAAAAGGGTTCGGGCCAAGAAATCATATTACTGGGCCGGGTAAAAAATTTGAAAACGGGTCCGGCCCAAAACCGGCCTGGACGAGGGCTATTTGGTAAAATTACTTGGGGCGTTAGGGTTTTTCGAACGATCCAATATATAATGACTAAGAACTCCCCCCCCTCACCCGCCTCTTCTCCTTGCTTCGTTCTCTTCGTCCCCTTCCGCGGCCGATCCGTAAACCCAAACCCTAGTTCTCCCTCGTAAGTGGACATGGCGGCGACGCGGGCGCTCTCGCAGAGGGAGCAGGACATACAGATGATGCTCGCCGCCGAGGTCCACCTCGGCACCAAGAACTGCGACTTCCAGATGGAGCGATACGTCTATAAGAGGAGGAGCGATGGTACGAAACAAACCCCCTTTTCCTGCAGATTCGCTGAGCTCTTCTCTCTTTATTGCGGGATCTGTAGTTTGTGTTCTTGTGCTTTTATCATGGTTTGGTGGATTTGTTAGAGTTATGCGAGTGCTTACTGTTTGTTTGCTACTTTTGGGATGTCGATTGGGATCTGGATGGATTAAGGTCTCAGGAAATCTCGGTATTGAATTCTTGATTTGGTTGACGTTTTTGATGAATGGCGTTGGAAAATTTCTTTTTGGGGAATCAACTTTACAGAAAAGTTCTTCTGGGGGCTAAACTGAGGTTAGGCCGAGGTTGTGATATAGCTGTTCAATCTAGTTGAATTAGATAACGAACATTTCAGTGACTCTTTTTAGGCTAAAAGATAATCGTATGAAAACCAAGAAATTTTTTCTTTTTATTCTTTGACGCTTTAAATTAAGTTGCTTGATTGACTTCTTCATTGAATATCTGGAGGAATGATCTTGGGAATGTAGGATATACTTACTGAAGGGAATATTAGAGTGGCGTACATTATATTAGTGCCATTTTTGTTTTCAGCATCGGTGCATTCAATTTCCAACAAGTGCTATCTACTGTCTTAAATTTGTCCAATGCAACCTCACTCTGCGATAGCGGCCGGGGATTTCTGATTGCATGTCGCATTTGATTTACTTCTTCATGTGTAGTTTGGTTCGAGTCATAGTACAGCGTTCTCTGTATCTCATACATGTTCCTGTGATATCATGCTGATTACCTGTCTGAAGTGGTTGTATATTCTGGTTGGCCATGTAGGTTTAATAAATACATGCTGGAACTTTATTTGTTTGTTCTTCTTTCCTTTTTAATGGTCATTCTTTCTCTTGGCTTCTGCTATCAGTAATCATGCATTTTACTCAGCATATCAATCGACCAAAGTTTGTGAGCTGCCTTCCTTGTTTATCTTAGGTATTTACATTATTAACCTTGGAAGAACCTGGGAGAAGCTTCTGCTGGCAGCTCGGGTCATTGTTGCCATCGAGAACCCTCAAGATATCATTGTTCAATCAGCGAGGCCGTATGGCCAAAGAGCCATCCTCAAGTTTGCACAGTACACTGGTGCTCATCCTATTGCGGGGAGGCATACGCCCGGTACCTTCACCAATCAGCTTCAAACGTCCTTCAGTGAGCCTCGCCTTCTTATCCTCACTGATCCTAGAACTGACCATCAGGTGAATATATCATTGCTACAAGTTTCTATGTTAGGCCAGTATAGCGCTTATTGACCCCTCAAGTTGTGTTGCCGACAGCCAATTAAGGAATCAGCTCTGGGAAATATACCGACTATTGCCTTCTGCGACACTGACTCTCCCATGCGATATGTCGATATTGGGATTCCCGCGAACAACAAAGGAAAGCACAGCATTGGCTGCCTCTTCTGGCTGCTGGCCAGGATGGTTCTGCAGATGCGGGGCACTATCCTTCCTGGGCGCAAATGGGAAGTGATGGTAAGAGATAGTGATGCTATTTAGTCAATTTTATGCATTATCTGTAACTAGACAAGTCTGTAGGTGTTGTCATATTTCTTGCTTAGGAAAAATCAAATTTCCCTTTATTCCTTTTGCAGGTTGATCTATTTTTCTACAGAGACCCTGAAGAAGCAAAGGAGCAGGAAGAAGAGGAGGCTCCCGTGGCCCCTGATTATGGTGCAGTTGCGGAATACACTGGTATTCCCTCTGCTGATCAGTGGACTTCTGACCAGTGGGTCTCTGATGCCGGAGCTGTACCAGCGTCCATTCCTGCAGTGTCTGGTGTTGAGTGGACTGCTGCCCAAGGTCAGTATTCTTCTTCATAGACAGAAACCAAAATATCAAGTAACTTTCGCGATAGTAAATTATTAATCTAGACTAGATAATATCCAACTGTGTGAATTAATTGGTAATGTAAATGCTCTAGCATCCATTTTGAGGCCTATGCACTTTTCGACAGTATGCAGGCCCTTATACTCCGACAGCAAGCAATGGTGCCATCAGTTAAACCTTTCAGTTTTTGTGGTTGTATCAAAACTATTTAATGATATTTATCATGTCTTCGATAAGTACTTTCCCTACACCACTTGATGCATGCCTATATTTTATTTTTTGTCAGAATTTATGAAATTTATATACTTTTGACCCCCATATGTTGTGCATCAAAAACAATCTTGCCGCATTGCCGAGTAAACACTAAGCGCATCAAGCTTGCACATGGCATCTGTATTGCTGCTGATATATCATGCATTTACATAGAATGAGACTCATCACTTAAAACTTTAATGCGCGAGGTGAATCTTTCCTTCTCTTTTAAATGACAGCTCCTGTTGCTGGCGACGGATGGGATGCTGCCGCAGAACCGGCACCTGTGAATGGTATCGCCGACCCGGTTGCTGCCACTGGTTGGGAGGCTGCTCAACCTGCTGCCACTGGCTGGGAGTAAATGAGACCATTCAACCCTCAGTACTCCCCTTTAAAGAAAATCAGATGCTGTTAACTCTCTTTATTGTTACGAATTTTGAGAGTATTTACTGTATTTGCTTCTTCTTCTTTTTTTTTTTTTTTTTTTTTTGGTTTAATCTAAATTTTCTTTTCCCGTTTTTGTTTTGAACATGGATAGTGAGTTATATTTGGGTCAACATTTGAGTCGCACGTTTCTTTATTTACGTGTGTACGGTTGAACTCTTTTTTTTTTTTTTTTTTTTTCTGAGGAACCAAAAGTAACAGAATCGACTACTTTTTAAGATTTTAGTATAAAAAAATTTACTTAATAATAAGTAAATAAATCCTAATGTCTCAGATTAGGATGTAAAATTTACGAGCATAGGCAACAAGGTGTGTGTACAAGTAAAAACACCGCTGGTGTTGTTTGTATTTTATATATTTGTACCCTTTACCAGCTTGAACAATAAAATCTAAGATTTAGGGACCTAAGATTTATCTCTACCTTTATATTATTTTCTAAAACTATTATCTTGTGGTCGCAGCAATTTTTTATATTATTTTTTTTTAAAAATTTTTTTACGTGGCAGGCGTATTTTTGTTCTTGCAATGGCTTTTTTTTTTCTTTATTCAACGGGACCTCATAATTTTTATAATTTTTAATTAATATATTTCATTCTTTCTCTCCGATTTTTTCTTTCTAATATCAATTATTTCTTCTTCTACTTTCAGATTCAAAAATTTAAAAAAAGTAAGTAAATCTTTCAAATTTTAATCTACGCCAACTCAGAATAAAAAAAACCCTCTCAATAAAAAAAAAATAATAATTTTTATATATTTTTAAATTATTGGATTTAAACATATAGATTAGTTATATATTTAAATTAATTTATTTATAAATTTATAAATATATATATTATTAATATTTTTTAATTTTTTTTATTATTTATTTGTCGTATCACGCAGCGGGTTAGTAGCTAGTATAAAGTTAAACGCCAAGTTTAAAAAATCTGCTGCACGTCGATCAACACGCCTAACCTATAACTAAATCTTAATAACACGAAGAGATTAATCCAACATAACTTATCCAAATTCTACAGATACAGTTTTCAATTATAAACAATCGAACAAAATAGTTGTCGTAGTAATAATTTCAAGTGCATAATTAGAATCTCTAATTTTACTATTTACAGCTACATAAAACCAAGATTGAGTAGCATTTTCAACTAGGGCACCATTACCAACATAGAGAACTGAAAAACATCCCACAAATACACCATAACATGCAGCAATTTGTCTTGGGTTAAAATGTAGGGAGACCGCTGAACTGTAAGCCATTTTTGAAATAAACTTTTGATTTTTATTATTATTATTATTATTTTTGATTGACACCCTTTCAACATAATTATTTTGATTTAAGATATTTTCCTGATTTGATTTGAAAATTTATCAAACTGAATGGATCCATTGGTAATCATCCATCAATAGCTAATAAAATCCCCAGTTCTATCCAATAACTAACAAAATCCCCAGTTCTATAAACACCTAAACTAAAGAAGCACTAGAGTAATAACTATTGGAATAGAATCTCCAAAAAATGATTTAAATAAATCGGATTCAAAAGTTGAAGAGGTGCCAATAATATATATATATATATATATATATATATATATATATATATATATATATATATAGAAATTAAGGTGTCTACTTCAATATGACCTAAAGTAGAAAGTAGAAATGGTCCCTGTACATTTTTACCCAGATTAAAACCAAACGACTGAGTTATGCATGTATAAATGTGAATGTAGAAACAGGAAACTTCAATTGAAACAGAATATAACTTATCCAAAGAAAGCTCAAGAAGAGAAAAGAGATCCTTCTGAGTTAAGTGCTTATCTGTGCAGCTACTGTCATGTAGTCTCTGCAGTTACTGTCCCCTTCAGTTGCCCTTATATATTGAAGCTTCCAATGGAACCATGTAACTGTCCAGAAGGCTCAAAAAGAAGGTTGGAACTTTGAACAGTAGTATAGAGGGGGAATTCTACTCATCTACATCAGTCTCTTCCCTGAACGGAGGAACGGAGAACGGCAGAAAGATGAAAACTCAGCAAAGTAAAAAAACCAATCATTGCACAAAGAAATATGAAATTAACAAACAACAAGTTTATAAATGTTCATTTAGCGATTCTCTAAGTCATTTTCCTTGTATATGTGTGAAATTAATGACATAGTGTGGCTGCGTATCTTATGAGCAGATTTGCGTGGCAGAGAAATAGTGTGTAAAATAGATTTAAGAAGCAATCTATTCATGCCCTTCAATTCATGACATTGATATCTTATCTATAAGCATTCCCCTTTGCCCGATAAGGTATCTTGAAAGATTTAAATGCTGTATCACCCATGAATAATAGAGACAGGGCAGGCACGCCAAATTATAATGCATGTCAAGCTCGCTAAGTTATTCAAGAGAGGTTGTAAGTGCATCATGGAAACTAAGATAGCATTATCAAAATCAATTCAACTAAGTGATTAAAATTAAGTTCATTGTCTGCCTATTGATAAAGTCGCAGTAAATAAATTACCTTGCACTATTTTCCTCCTCCGAAGAATTCCCAGATGTAAGCCACTTGAGATCCACAAAATTTGATTTACGAAAGTCTGCTTCACTTGAAAACCTGTACGAACTATCCGAAAAAGCATGCCTGCAGACATCATTAAGTTCACTTTTAAAACAGTGAAGATATATTTACACATTTATGGAAAGATAAACTGAAGCAGCTCTTTTCCTCGGTGGACCTCTGGAACTGCTAAATCATTATTTTAGATCTTTCACACTATCTCTTTATTACTGTTTACATGAAAGAACTGCAGCCTGTGGAATATTTCAATATTGGATTGTTGTTGTTGTTGTTGTTGTAGTAGTAGTAGTAGTTGTTGTTTTTATCTCCTCTCTCTCTCTCTCTCTCTCTCTCTCTCTCTCTCTCTCTCCCTTTAAAATAAGATACTGGTTGAAGCAGTGGCACTATTTACTTATATGCAAGAATGACAGCAGACATGATGCCAAATTAGAAAGCATGTCAAGAAAAAATAACAATCTGTCGAAAGTGCATCATCTAACTAAAATAGGATTGTCAAAATATTTGCAAATAAGTGACTAAACATACAGTGACAAACTACTTATCACCAAACCAGCAGTAAGATAGATTACCTATCACAAGTTTCCTCATCGGACGAGCTCTCAGAAGACCGATCAAGGTCTGGAAAGTTTGATTTATCAGACCTTGGTTCCTTTAATTCATAATTATCTGGGCTATATGGAGAAAAATGCCTGCAGGGAATGCAACATTATAGTGTTAAAAAAAGCAACTGTTGCTCATAGTTGTAGATCCGGTTGCTCCTCTAGCACACAAATGCATATTTGACGTATGGTTCAGGAGTCACATAATGAGCAAATGAGCAATATTCAATTATGTGCTTAAAATATATTTGACTAGATTTAGCACAACATGTCTATAATAACTAGTCATGTACTTTTATCTGTTAAATTTCATATATGAATCTTCTAAATTTCTTTACTAATCAATTTTTCATACTAAGGCTCCTTACGTAGAATACGTCACATGAAATTCGACACGATCTTTGTGGTTTCACAAAGTCCTGGACATATAAGTAATTCTGAGAATATCTTTCATGATAATTGTCCTTTGTACTGCATAAATACACGTATATGCATCCGCCTTCTGCATAGATGTTAACAGTAGTTTGGCTGCCCGCATACTGCTATCTGCTTTTAAGAACATTGACACTTGTGGTCAACATGAATTTGATTGAGCATACATACTCAATTGTAAAACCTACAGAAAACTAAAACAAGTGACCGGGGGTGCAAGAGTTTTTCAATGAATAAAATGTGAAGAAATTGACCTCTCATACAAGGCACTTTCCGCAGCTGAAGTTTCTGGTGCCGAATCATAAGAGTTTATGATGTATTCAGATTCCATCATCATTTGAGGCACTGCTGAGTTGATGATTTCTCTTTCTCCAGCATTACATATAGGCTCAAGAACGCTTCCAGCACATGTAGCTCTTTGTATGTGGATCCAGTTGGTAGATGACCTGATGCACAAAAAAGCAGGTTGTTCAACAAAATTAATGCTAATATTCAGCTGAGACATTTGAGATGCACATATACAATCAGGTGAATCTTTGTGTTACATGTAATCTGTAAACATAATAGTTGAATTATATTTCTGTTATAACATATTTTAGTTGAATGAGTAGTGCTTGATATTGTTCATCCCGACTTGATTATTCCACAGCTTATATACGTCGCCCTACTATAATTTGATCAACTAGCAATCAACCACCTCAAACAATGCCTGCCTGCCACCTTCTCCAACTGCCCACGGGCCGATCTTCCTGGGTGATCATCACCACCAGCACCTGGCCACCTCCAGCATATCCTACGACCGCAAGTACTTTTTAGGTAATTTTGTTGATTTCCCATTTATGACCTACAAGGCTACACCTTGAAAATCATACAGCCTCTACAGGCAGTGGATTGACCATAAAATAGCTGGGCGCACTCAGTATCCTCTCCTCTCAGCAGGCACACTTTTTCTCCTAAAACCTTAACAAGTGACTACTCATTCATGAGCATCACATGTTGAACCCTGGGTAGTCCGCACTCCTCACCAGAGGATGCCTGAAAGAAACTTACAAAACCTCTTTCCCATGAATCCTTCTTTCAGGGAAAGGATTATACAATAAAATACTTATAAAACCACCTAAATTGATTGCGTATGCATACATAAACACAATGAATACTGGAGCCAACGACCTAGAATGCAAGAGCTTTTCTAAATTCAAGACACTGACCTCCCATGTATGACACTTTCCACGGTAGAAATTTCTGGTTTGGACCATAAAGGCTCTTTGACATCTTCAGATTCTGTCTTACTTGAAGGCACTGCCCAGTTGCTGATCTCTCTTTCAAAAGCACAACTTCCATTTGGACCTAGACCTGCTCTATCTTCCCACATTGTGTTTTCTACTAGGATCTCGTCAGATGACCTGCTTTCAGAAAAGCAGGTTGTTCAGCAAAATATTTATATTTCTACTCCATAGATATAACTGGAATGCATATTAAGCATCAGGAATATCTCTGGATTGCATAGAAAATCTGTAACCAGTATAAAAGTGCCACTTGGGTCAATGTATGCTCTGATAGTACCTAATGGTTACAAGTAAGACAATAACAGAGAAATCGCCCTTGCCAAAAGTAATGCAGATGGAAGGTAAGTTATAACTGTTTGGAAGCATGACAAACTAAAATCATTGGCCGAGAAATCAGAAGATATCAAAAGATGTTGTATATATATATATATATATATATATATATATATATATATATATATATATATATATATATATCTTATTTAGGCATATATGAGAAGCAAAATGATTATCAAAATTTGTGTGTTACTAAAATACTATACTTTCTATTCAAGTAAACAGAAATTGGTAGATGCGAAATTGACCATATGTCATGAAAAATGGGACTAGAAATTTGTGAATCATGTTACTATTAGAGGAAATCAAGAGATCTTCCACAATTAAAAGCAAAATAAGAAGGAAACAACTGACCAGCCATGCGAGCTGATGCTTTCTGATGCGGACTTAGAACGCCTTATGACATCTAGAGGTCGATTCATTCTTTGAGGCAGTAATGAGTTGAGAAGTTCTGTTTGTCCAACATTAGAGATAGATAGAGGAATGCTGTTTTCACGTGGAGTATTGCCCTCTGATACGGCCCTTTTCATAGATGATCTGTCAAGAGAAAAGCAGGTTGTTTTAGCAACAGTATATACATATCTATGCACTTAAAATTTAAGATCCAGTGATGCATACATAAGTAACATAACCATCAACTGAATTTGTGGGTTCCCTGTAATTTTTAAAGCTGCTAGTAATATTTATAGTGCCATGACTTTTAATATTATATTACTAAACCTCTAATCAGGACACACATTATCAAGAGGGCAAGCATCCCCCCAGTATTACTTCACTTACTATCTTTTTAGGCACTTTACTCTTCCATGTTGAATGCCATATTTAGTAAATCTTATCTCTCTCAAAGCCCAATGGACATGCGTTATGCACAAAAGTTGAAAGAGAATATTGTGTTTGCAACAAAATTTGCAAAATGAAGCAAAATATGAGGGTGAGAACTTCGAAATCGATACCTCGCATTTTCGTTAGTAAAGGCATGTCCTTGCCTCCTGATATTGTAGAGTTGATCTGAATCCAGCTCCCAAAGTGCTGGTTTACCCTGTTGGGGTCGGAAGTACCCCAAGAACCTTCATTTTTTTCAACAAGATAAATACAAAGTAAAATAGTTAAAGCTCAAATTCATAAAAAATATTTTTTTTCCCAAAGGGAGAAATTATATAGATCTAAGTATAGCCGATTCCAGGCAAGAAAATTTCATATGAACTTACAAGTTTATAGCATCCTGTTTTTCACCATCTCTGAAGGCATTGCTATAATATCGTTCAAAATCCCGGATAAGTCCGCAATACTTTGTTATTAGTGGGCATTGATCTTTCCTTGAAGCGAATATCTATATGGCATAGCAAATGCAACATTAATATTGACAACTTAGTAATGCTGCGATTTTACTCGACAGACTACACGCAAAAAAAATTCTTAACTCAAATTGTTGAATTATGATGGCCTGATATAATCATCCTCTATGGAAATACAAAAATGCAAGAAGAACCACAAGTTTAAGTGGTTGGACAAAATTAAAAACCTTATTATACTGCAATAATTGATAATTAACATCAACATGATTCATCTGTCCTTGAATTTCATAGTGCTAGCTACAGTACACATACATAAATTCTGGCTTCAACTACAAATAATCATAAAAACAAGACATGCATAAATCTCAGAAACATATATTACCCAGGAATAACAAATGGGACCATTAAATAACAAAATATTTATAAAAGTCCATTATAACCATCTAGGCTACATATGGACCTGTCAAATGTATGACGAAAGTAGAATCTCTATGATGTCTGAAGTAGCTGTAGAAGTAGCATTGATGGTGTGTATATAACTAATATACCTTGTTGTGAGCAGAAGAACCAACATACTGTAAAGCTAGCGCATCACCCATCCCCTGATAAAAATCCATCAGATAACCAGCCAAAGGACAATCTAAACCAATATTCGGGACATCCAGCAGTTTCAACACATGGAGCTGATGCCCAAGAGAAGCTAATCCATAGGCATACTGTGCAACATTCGTGCGGTCCAAGCAGTCGACGCAATTTGTCCTGAGGACCCCTTTTTGAAACTTAAGAGGCCTGACCAGATAATTTCCATCACTTATGACTTTGTTCTCGAGAGCATGTTCGTCATGCGTGCCAAAGTTCTCTACCGTATCTTCCCTGCATCCATTGCCCGATAAAACAGCATCATCACCAGCATATGTATTGTTAAACACATATCACAAGCGCAACATAAAAAATTGCAGATAGTACAGAAGTGATAAAACTTGTGAATTGTTAACTGGGAATGCAGAATGCAATACATAGGTAGGTCAATGTCCATTAAATATATCATAAGTTCATAACATGTATGAACATGCAAGCCAAGCTCCATATTGTCTTGTTTAGCTGATTGAGCTCAAAATACTGGGTCAAGCTTCGCTCGTTTATTAAATGACCAAGCTCAAAGCAAGCCAAAATGTACAGAGCTTGAGCAGCTTGCTCGATGACAACTTTTTAAGAAAATTTAACAAGCAGCGAGACCTGAAACTTGCTTCAAACAGCTATCTTAAAGCAATTAAATAAGAAACCTTTACCAAAAGATTATGAACTACACAATTTCGATATGAGGGCAGAACATTTAACATGTAAACCAAAGAAAAGGGAGGGGGAAAAAAAATCCTATATACCTTTAATTGGAAGAGTGACGAACAAATGTTGCAAGATTCAATACTTAAGATGAAAATCAATATATTTGATATTGAAATTGGATTTCTAAAAAAAAATTTATAGACAAGGACAACAACCTTAATACATTCTGAGTTCCTGAATTTGGGTTTATCTGGCAATGAAAGAAGCCCATCCGATCCAACGGATCTGCCACCACTTTGCCCAGTAATTCCAGCACTTCTCTACGTTTTCTGGAATAAATTTCAACTTAATATTATGAATACGTTGTTATCATATGAAGAACAGGCAGGAAAAGACTAATAACTGGTATTATTATTACTCTTTATAAAGCATATTCAGATCCCACTGCAAGAATGTCAAACGATTCTCCTCTGATGAATTATTGTTTAGGTAACAAACTGCATTTTCATATTTTGTAGAGAGCAGGGATTCACGGGGCTTCTTCTCAGTTCTCTGAATTGCATAGATCATCAACAGGGGGAAAAAACAAAAAAAAAAAAGGGGCATATTATTCAAAATGTTAATATCAACTACTGCCTAATAGAATAAGTAAAAGAGAAGCATGAGATATGAGATACACTATGTACAACTATAACAACCAAAAGAATGAACCACATTCACATGCAAAGTAACCTTATTTAAGTCTAATATTGTTATTGGTTTTCCATATCTCTTTACAAGATCATCAAAATGGAGTCGGGTCGCATTGTAATTCGGATCCTTCTCATGTACTGCAATAAAGAAAGGTGAAAACGGGCATCAAAAGCTAAATCTCTATTTATTCTATTTAGCAGATAACTAATCTCTAAAACTTACATATAATTTTAGGCCTAAATTTATGAGCTGAAGTTTCTTGGGACCAATAAAGGGGAATCGAACCCCTATTTTGTACGACAGAGGTTATCTGTGGTGGAATTTCTCCATCTTTGTCTTCAAAAACAATCTGTTCTGTCTCCACATCATTGGCTACTCTACCCTTCTCATTAACACCACGTTTCAGGTACCTGCTTAGGTGGGGGGGGGGGGGGGGGAAGTTAAAATACATATATGGGATAATGAGATAACATTCAGTAAAATCTAACTACGATGACAATTTTAATGCAAACCCTACAGTTAACTCTCTACTAAGAGCACAGTCTAGAGTAACCTGGTTCCGGCGAAATAGCGGGAGCGCCTAGCAATGAGTGTGAACACAAAATGTTTCCCTGATATTGGAAGCCTGGACTGAATAGAAAAAATAAGTGTGTTAATATAACATATATGAAAAACTTGCATCGACAATTAATTTAATAAAACTATACAAACAATAATAATAAGAAAATTAAAATGATCAAACTCCAAGTATACAAACATGAGAAAACGTAAAAGTTTTTCAAAAAAAAAAAATCATCTCTCATAATCTCATACGTCCAAAAGCACACAAAAAGAATTTTACCTGTTTGAAAAAACCATACACTAGGGAAACTGTCCACATAGTATTTTTGAGACGATTTTGTATCCCACTCGTCAAAAACTCATTCCAAACAAACATTGAGTCATTAAAAACTTGCCCGGTATTCCCTTTGGATAGGTTCTTCTCAAGATTATTCATGATGTTGTATGAGTAGCTAAAGAAGAAGCCTTTTGTGAGATCGATTGTGCATAGGAGCCTCTTGTATCTATGCAATCAAATGAAAAGCACAAGATATGTTAAATGTCTCAGCCAAGTGCCAGCACGCAACTGACAAAGATGCTAGTGACAAAGATACTGATTTGATAATATAATCACTAAACATAAAGTGACATAGGAAACATAAGCCTTTTTGTGTACCCTGTACCAAAGGAAAGTGTTACGACAATCTCAAAACTGCAATAAACTTGCCTCGGTACATTAGAAGTAACCAACTGCTCTGCCGTTGAGTCTTCCGAGAAGATACAGCGGCTAGAAAATCAATAAAGATAGCTTAAAAAAATTTACCTACTCCATATGAATCTCAAAGACTTGTAGAAGCTATGATTCATACTAAAATTACATCTAGATAAGCTAAGCCCTATTAAAGAAATTGGAAGATGCATAGCTATCAAATGACTCTCATTGAAGTTCATAGTGCAAATTATATGAAATACAAGTGCTCTAAACTAAGATGGTTTACCACACAAAAGAAACATATGATCAAGTATTAGCCCCTGAGTACAAAAAGGCAGCAAGATATTAAACTTGCACCGATTATCTTATTAATAATACAATTCACATTACACAGTGCAGTGTTTATTACATGCAGAAAGAACAAAGACCTGTTCTCATCCTTAGAATTAGGCATAGTGGTCCTCAAGACAGGATTTAGAACGATAATTTCGCTCTTGGAGATGGCATATACCGCATGGCCACAAATCGTACCGATTTTCCTTCTCTTAGTAATGAGCAACATGTAGTACGGACCAAGAAACTTGATAAAACCTGAAAAACAAAGAGTAACTTTCAGATTACTTTGTTATATACTCTAATAACCATTAAGGGAAAACCCATATTTAATTTCTCAAAAATCATCTTAACCCTACCAACATACACATGCCCCTCCCTCCCTCATTTACATGTAGAGCTAAAAGAATAACATACAAGAATTCAATGCCATAAAATAGCGGATGTAGGGATTGAGAGGGCTAAGTAGCTTTGATATCATAGTTCCAAAAAGATCGAATTGATAGAAAGCCACTCAGGAAAATAAAAATTACCGACAATTCCGTAGCATTTGGTGACCAACTTTAACCCTCCATTTAACTGATTCTCAGCAAGTTTTTGCTCCATCAAGTCATGAAATTCGCGTTTCGAATACACTCTAGGATCCTCGCAGATGCTCAAATTAGGTAAATCCCACCTATCAATCTCTAGAACTCTCCATAATGTTTTGTTCTTGTTTCTTCCAACCAAATAATACTTCTACAATAAGAATGAACACGAATTAAAAAAATATATAAAACACCATGTATATGGTAATCACGAATTAAAATTTTGATTACATATATAGAATTCCTACATCAACCGCAAAGCCAAAACAAGTCACAAAAGTTTGATATTCATCAAGAAGGCCTTTTTAAATCAAAATGGTCCTCTCAAATAATTAATTAGCAAAAAAATAGCTCAGTGTTCTCTCTATCAAGAAATTGAAGGGATTTAAAAATTGAATACTTCAAAAAGAAATTTCTAAAAAATCCATCCCAATAAGGTGTAAAACCCAATCAGTTCCAAAAAAAGTTAATAATAATATTAAAAGAAATAAAGCATTATTGATGCATGATTCCATTATAAAATTATTCCCAAAGATAAACACCAATTTTTGTTAATAAATGATTATTTCATATGCTTGTCACGGGGTTAATGTCTTCTCGACGAAAAATCGTGCGGCGCTTGTCCGTCACCTGCACGAACGAGCCAGCCAAAATCATCCCAGGGCACAAGAATTGAAAGAATGACACACGATGGATCCTGCAAATTGGCACAAACAAAGTTTGATTGATGGAGGCTTCGCTATAAGCTGGATGTCTTTGGTGTTCATTTTGCCTGATCATGCCCAACCAACCAATGTGCTTTTTTTTTCTTTTGTTATCAATAAAATATTCCTTGTTTGTGCTAATTTTTTGGACCCATCGTGAGTTCATATAATTTAACATCAAATACAACAGCTTTAATAAATTCTTTTTTTAATAAAAACAAAACAAAACAAAATAATACCATCAATTACAGGACAACAAAAGATCAGAATCAAAAAGATCAAAAAAAAAAAAAACAAGAATTCTAAGATTTAATCATCCCTCACCGATCGCGCTTCATACAGCAGAAATTTCTGAAGCAACCCCGCGCTGGAGCCGATCTCCGTCGACGTCGTCGTCGTCCTGTCTTCGAACTCGATATATCGAGAAACTCTCGGCGACGACCACGAATCGCCCACGAATAACGCTTGAAACAAACTCAAACAACAACAAAATAGATCATTATTTCCTCCTCCTCCTCCTTCTTCTCCGATGCTCTCATTATTCTCATTCTTGTTCTCCTCCATTTGAGGAGGAGAACCAAAAAAAAAAAAAAAAATTCTCTCTCTAGAACTCTCTCTCTCTATATATATAGAAATAAATATAGAAAGATATAGAGAGAGCCACGAGGGTTTATGATGATCGGAATCGAAAGGGAACGAAAAAGAAAGGACTTCAAAAAAGTACAGAAAGGGTTAACATGCAAATATGCGAGCGATCTAAAATTCACGAGACTTTCTCAACTCTTTATCGTTTTGAGTTGCGTGTATATATCTCATTAATTTTCTTTTTTTCTTTTTTTTTTTTTCTTTTTTTCTTTTTTTTTGGGGGGAGTTTGTGTTATTAATTGAGTTGAAATTTTCGTAATTTATTCGACTAAAATTATTGAATTTTAAAAAATTAAAAGTTAAAAAAACGTCAATAAAAACTCAAAGTAAGAGATTGGTTAGTCCTTTAAAAAAAAAAAAAAAAAAAAAAAAAAAAAAAAAAAAAAAAAAAAAATTCTAGCATCCAAAAAATAATAAAAAAAAAAAATAGTTGAAAATTAGTGTTTATTACAGTGATAGAGTGGATAAATATCAACTAGATAAATTTACTCAATAACTTAATCCCTATTTGGTACTACAGTTCTACCAAGCCAAATATTACTTTAATTTGAATACTTCATATATATATATATATATAAGTGGTGTTATCAAGTTTTCAGTCGTTGGATGAAAACATATGCGGTTGAAATTATAGTGGTCCCCTAAGATTTTTACTATTCAACCAACCACCTAATAAACCCTAGGGGAGCACTATCATCTTAACCACACATCATTTAATCCAACGGTTAAAAACTTAATAGTACCAATGGCTTGGTGCTATGCCAATGGTGCTATCGATAGTATTCCAGCCTAATTATATATATATATATATATATATATATATATATATATATATATATATATATATATATATATATATATATATATATATATATATATATCACTCATTTTTTTTTTAGATTTAGATTATTATTATGGATTAATTTCATACAACTCTATATAAACATATCGAATTGTAGACATATTCCTATAAAATTTAATTTTTCATATTTATCCTTTCAAAAATTCTACCGTCAATATAAAAATATAGTTAAATATCCTAAAAAATTACTATAAAGTTCATATATTGTGGTTTTGATCTAAATGAAATAGAAAATTTAGTAACTTTAAAAAATTTTAGAGTTTCAAATTTTAAATTGTTCGGATGCATATTTTACAATTCGACAAAATTTCTTTCAACTTAAAAGTTTAAAAATAAAAAAATAAAAATATTAATTTTATATTTTAAAATTTTAAAATTAAAACTTTTATAATTTGAAATTAAAAGTTTAAAATTTTAAATTTTAAATTTTAAATTTGAAGTTAAAATTTAAAATTAAAATTTCAAACTAAAAATTTGAAAAATTGACAAATAAAATCTAATTTTAAATTTTAAAATTTGAAATTTTAAATTCTAAATTGTAAAATTAAATGTATTATTTTAAAATAATAACTTTTAATGTTTTAAAATTTAAAATCAATATTATAAATTAAAAAATTTAAATTTTGAAACTTAAAATTTGAAATTTAAAATTTGAAAATTTTAATTTTAATTTTAAATTTTTTTATTTTGAATTTGAAATTGAAAATTTGAAAATTTAAAATTTAAATATATATTAAAATTTTTAATTTTTAAAATTAAAATTAAAATTAAAATTTGAAAATTTAAAATTTAAAATTTGAAATTTGAATTTTAAATCCTAATTTTAAAATTTGAAATTTAAAAATTAAAAATTTTAAATTTAAATTATTGCATTGAAAGTTTAAATTTAAAATTTTAAAATTTAAAGTTTTAAATTTGTCATATCTTGAAAGTGAGAGAGCCTAAGAATAATGAAAAAAAATTTCTTTGGTTAGAATGAATTTTTATTTTACCCAATTTTTTAGGGTATTGTATATTTATACTCCCAAAAAAAATTTATTTTGAACCATTCAAATGTTTCATAGAAATTTTTTTTTGTAGATATAGCATGGTTTAACTATGTGCTGGGGCCGAAAATATTGTGCTTACCATAGACCGGGTTCGGTCTTCGATTGGCCCCATGGGGTGACCTTCTAATGTGAATGAGTCGCGTGTCAGTAGATCAAGCGATCGGGCTGAGGAGGGATCAGCTATGTCGGGTTCTTCTCAATCAAACTCTCGCGATCGTTTGGCTTAGAATAGCCGAATCGGAATATGGAGATAGAGAAAGAAAGATAGTTTGGTCTAGAGGAGCTGAACTGAGACGTAGAGACAGAGATTTGACACGGCTAATGAGCCGATTAGAAATTATATTGCTTGTGAAATAGTTACAAAGGAACTAGTAGCCAATTACAATTAAGTCTACTTTTAGAAAAGTAGTAAATACAGATATGAAAGATATGAAAAGGCAAGAGTGGTCACTAGCTTACGAGATTGCAGGACCCATTTTCCTTCGTTAATTTAGGTACTTATACACTTCCGAATCAAGTATTATACTCGCCGATTGATTTGGGGAGAATCATTGTAAATTTTTCAACTATTTCTTTTTTAGTTGAACTTATTCAAATAAGATAGTAGTCATTTTTCCGTCCAACTTCATCCCCTTATCAACGCGCCGAAGCATAATCTTCGGCGCTTTCAATGCTGGGCCTCGCTTGCCGTTCCGGAGTTAGTTACGAGATTTGCACACCAATCTCGCACTCTTTCCTTTCAGAGCATTTCCTTCTTCGACTCGAGCGGCTGAGAATTGACTCTGACTTCGCCTTCTTCGTCGCTCGACTGAGGTGGCCAGATATCCACCTTTGACCGAAGCCAACCTTGGATGAGACGATATCTCCTGCCGATTGCCTCTCTCATCGGTTGATGCCTTTGGCCGTCGGGCGTGGTGACGTGTCACACTGTTGCGTAATTGAGGCCGGTCTTGGTCAAGACGCGTAACTGAGGCCGGTCTTGATCAAGACGCGGATCCCCCTCTACTGACTTATTCCCTATCGGCTGATGCACTAAGCCGATAGTATACACTATGTGTCATCTCCTCACGTGACGAAAAATTCTGGTCTCAATACTATGTTATATTTTTTGGTGCATCCAAACGGGCCATTAATCTTGACTAGTCAATGTCAGTTAAACATTTTTGCACTATTCTAATTATTGAGGCTTTTATAGGGATATATTTGAAATGGCAAGACTGATATTTTAAATATATTTGGTTAGAAAATAAACAGTAAACTAATGTTAGTTAACTAAATGGATATATATAAATAATTTAAAATTTTGAGGAATAAATATAAAAAGTTAAGCTTCGTAGGAATGTATTTACTATTCGATATGATTATATATATATATATATATATATATATATATATATATATATATATATATATATATATATATATATATAATTAATTAATTAATTTTATTATTAAAATTTTAACTTAGATACATATTCAGATGTAAAGAAATTGGTGAAATTTTGAATGAAACATAAAGAGCATTTTTATAATTTAGCCGAGCAGAAATATATAGCATTAGGGCTAATGATTGGTCAAGTTTGGTAGGTTCATTTAATTGAAGGTCATATAATGAATTGCACATAAGCTGATTTAACTATTAAGAGATATCATTTCAATGCAATGACCAACTATGCATCATTGTTTATTTATTTTACTTTTTTAATCAAAAATGCAATTTACATTGTACATTTGAATCTCCTTTTGGTATTGTAATTATTAATTTTATTCTTTCTCTTGATTGCAAAACTACTCTCGTAAATATTTAAATTGTAAATTGTTTATTATTTATCTGCACATCAGATTATATAAAATTTAAAATAGAAAGAATAACAAGTTACTAAACATTTTTTCTTTTTTTTAGAGAGAGAAAAAAAATATTGCATACTATCCATTTTATTTAACTGTGCTAAAAATGTAAAATAATTAGGCCTCGAAACTTAGAACTCGGAATACTGGGTATGATCAGTACTGAGATCCTAAATTTCTAACATGTATTTTATTAATTGACTTGGTCAAAACTTATAACTCAAGTTTTATTTAGACTTTGTTTATAATTATAAAAAGAGTATTGTAATTACTATTTTTATTTTTTTCTTGATTGCAAAATTACTTTCATAAATGTTTAAATTGCAAATCGTTTATCACTTATTTGCACATCAGATTATACAAATTTTAAAACTGTGAAAATAGCAAGTTTCTAAACTTTTTTCCTTTTTTAGAGAGAAAGGAAAAAAGGATAACACACTATTTAACTCAACTAAAATTGTAATGCAATCAGATTTTAAACTTAGAACTTCGAAATTAGCTGCGATTTAATTTAAAATTATAGAAAGAGTATTGTAATTACTATTTTTTTTTTTTTTTTCTTGATTGTAAAATTACTCTCATACATATTTAAATTGCAAATTGTTTATCACTTATCTGCGCAAAATTTAAAACTGAAAGAATAACACCTAGAGTTCATAAATTTTTTTTTATCTTTTTTAAAAAAAAAAATATATAACACGCTATCCATTTTGTTTAACTCAACTAAAAATATAAAGCAATCATATTTAAAACTTAGAATTTCCAATACTAGATACGTTCACCACTGAGATCTTATATTTTTAGTGTGTATTTTATTAATTGACTTGGTCAAAACTTATAATTCAAGTTTCATTTAAACTTTGTTTAAAATTAAAAAGTGTATTATAATTACTATATTTATTTTTTTTCTTGATTGCAAAACTACTCTCATAAATATTTAAATTGCAAATCGTTTATCACTTTTCTGCACATTATTATACAAAATTTAAAATTAAGCAAATTTCTAAACTTTTTTATCTTTTTAGAAAAAAAAAGTAAAAAATATTACACTATTCATTTCGTTTAACTCAGTATAAAATGTAAAATAATCTGACTTTAAATTTAGAGTTTCGAATATTAGGTACGATCGGTAGTACTGAGATCCTAGATTTCTAGTGTGTATTCTATTAATTGACCTGATCAAAATTTATAATTCAAGATTTGTTTAAACTTTATTCAAAATTATAAAAAAGTATTAAAACAACTAATTTATTAATTAATAACAAGTAGTCGTACACATGTTACCACATGCCCGTTGCATATTCTCATTCCTTGTTGGCATCTTAGCATAAGATCGTGTGCTTTGCGTATCTACTTATTAATATTATTATATTCTTTTGCATATTCTACGTGATTGGCGTATTAATTTGGTCACCTCTGCAATAAAGAAATAAAATAAATAAATAAATAAAATAATCTCTATCAAATTTAATAATTTTAAATTGTGATATTTTTTTTTTTTTTTTTTTTTTAGAGAAAGATAGCATGCTACCCGCTTCGTTTATTTTTGAAATAAATTGTGATAGTTAAAATAAATCGTAATAGTTCAATTCGATGTATGTGAATGAGAAGTCAATTTGAAAGTTTATGGCACAGTTTTTTACTTTTCTAAAATTAGAAATAGCAAATTAACAGTTCGGGGTGTGTAGGGGTAGGGGTGTCAACGAGCCGAACACGAGCGAGCTGGGGTCGGCTCGTGTTACCGAACACGAGCTTTCTCGTTTAAATATCGAGCTGAAAAATTCGGCTCGTATTCGGCTCTTTTATTAACGAGCCGAACACGAGCTGGCTCGCGAACAACAAGTTTGATTTTCATTCATACTATTAGGTTTTAACTTGGCTCGTGTTCGGCTCGTTTATTAACGAGCCGGACACGAGCTGACTCGCGAACAACAAGTTTGATTTTCATTTCTACTATTAGGTATAAAGTTGAAAAAAAATAAAAAATTAAAATTTTAATCTAATAATTAAAATTTATAAAAAGTTAATGGCTTAAAATCTAAATAGTAATATATATATATATATATATATATATATATATATATATATATATATATATATATATATATATATATATATATATAACTTGTAAGTTTTCAATATTTAGATTTACCTCTTTGAGTAATTTCATTCCTTACATTATTCTGTTTCACCAACCACTCACTTAACCCAAGGGACTCACTATCATCCTAACCACACATCTTTTCATCTAAAAACTAAAAATCTATAAGCACCAATGATTTAATATTTTTAAAAACATAAGATCTGAATTTTATATATATATATAGAGAGAGAGAGAGAGAGAAAAGAGAGAGAGAGAGAGTGTGTGTGTCTGTGTGCGCGCCCGCGTCCGTGTTAGACTATCATATTTTTAAAAGTACCAAATAATTTAATTTTGTAAGTTTTCTACGTTAAATCAATCTTTTTGATTAATTTTATATTTTAGATTATGTAGTTAGAAGGATAATAGTTTTTTATGATTTTACTACTGATTGAATAGGAATTTTTTTAAAAAATAATCTTATAAATTTTTATAATTATAAAATAATTTTCTGAAAAAAAAATTTACAAAAGTAGTTTTAAGCGGTGAATGGTTCACCGCTTTTATATGCGATGAAATATTTACCGCATTCATAAGTTTTTAGCAGATTTTAAGTCCTATGAAAGCGGTGAATCATTCACCGCTTTTAAAAACGGTAAATGATTCACCGCTTTCATTCACTTAAACCCTTGCGTCCCGAATCCGCACCCGCATCCTCTTCTTTTCTTCTTCTCCCCGCACACGAGCCGCCTTCTTCTTCTTCTCCCGCACCCACGAGCTCTCTCTCTCTCTCTCTCTCTCTCACTCACGCACACTGCACACATACTCTCTCTCTCTCTCTCTCTCACCGCTTTTAAAAGCGGTGAATGGTTCACCGTATTTAGGATCCCTGACGTACACAAGTCTATTTTTACAAATAATTTTTTTAAAAAATTATTTTTATAAAAAGGGTTGTTAGTAGGATTAGATTTGTAAATAACCCGATTGAATAGTATAATATAAAAATGAAAATAAACAAAATGATAAATTGAAATATTGTAACAGCAGAACTATATATAATATATATATATATATAGAGTGTGCAAGAAACATTTTCCCTATATTATATATATTTGCCTCGGTTTGCGTACAGGAGAAGGATAGTGTCCGTTTGGTCAAATTTTGCTTTAAATTAGAAGCTTTACGAGTCAGAACTAAGAAACATGTAACACATGCCGAATAAGAATTCCTTTATTAAAATTAGGAAACACGTAACACGTGCGTTTTAAATCTTAGTTGAACCCATGAGTGTTTAATGACGTTGCACATGATAATTAAAAAAAAAAAAAAAAAAAAAATGGAGGAATCATGGCATGTTTATTTGGGCAAGTGAGAAGTAAACTTTAGATTGAATATTACTGTCTATTGAACTACAGCTCATGTGAAGTACATACGAATTTTGCATTGATTATACGTAGCATAGTTAGCTAAGGAGTGATTGGTATCCCAGACCTTAAGATTGAAGCCTAACTATTTCATATTTCTTTTTTTTTTTTTAAAAAAAAAAAAAAAAAAAAAAAAACCATCTCTTAAAATCATAAAGGATGTTCAATCCTGGCATAAAACAATTAAGCTGTGAAGATGGAACCTCCAATACTAACCATCAAATCTTTAACCAACTATGTTAGCAACGGTCGGTATTTTATTTCGCAAATAAACGACAAGAATAGAGAAAGTAAAAGATGTTATAATGATAATAATATTTACAAGAGAATATATAAGTTTCGTTGAAGGAGATGAAGATCTTGGCTGCAAAAGAATGTATGCATATTTTTTTTTCGCCGTTGTCAGCCGACGGCGACTTAAACTGCAGTAATCAGATATTTCCATCAGCTGCATCCGGTGATGTCGAATTGAAAATGGTGATCGATGAGGATGATATCTTACGAGTCGTCGTACCTGCTCCCGACCGACTCTCCCCCTTCCCTTCCGGGGTCCGGCCTCCTATCCATTTTGGATTGAAGAAGCTTCCGAAGAGGCGAAAATTCTCCAGGAGTTATGAAGATGGAAGTAATCGCGCATTAATAGCAAAGTGTGCTTCCATTTGCAACCCAACTTGCAAAGCTGTCGGAAAATTCTTTGGAACTCGAACCAGCATCATCATGCACCATTTGCATATCTGTTTCCTCTTGTACCTGGCGAGCGAAAAGAAAAGACCACTTTAGAGACCGATGATGCAGTAAATAAACAATTTAAAGTAACCAGATTTCATCAAGACAAAAAGGCTAAGGATATGAATCCATTAGGTTGGTGAGCACTAGGATCTAAGGCATGTTTGTTTTCCGCAAAGTCTTCAGCAAAACTACGGAGTGCAGGTAAGTCCCGACCAGAGACGTTGGGTATACATGATGCAATGCAAAGTTTGCTAGGGCTCGCACAGGACCCATGTATAGGCTCTCTCAAGAGGTCATTAGTTTGCGTACAGTCGCGACCTGCGTGCTGTCTCAAATTCACGAAATTTGGTAGCTTTGTCGGTTGATTTTTTTTTTTTTTTGTTATATCAAACACGCCCCTACATGACATCTTTGCTACTTTTATTGGGCAGGCATAAAGATCAATCACTCAATATGTGCAAAACTCAGAGAGAGGGTGAGAGGAAAAGAAAATTCGACCTTAATGGAAGGCCCTACTGAAGTTAAAGTTGCAGCTGTTTCAGCACTGACACCATTAACGACATTTTCCGTGGAGCGAATTGTAACAGGTGAATTAATGAGCGAGGACCTGTAAGAGAAAAGGTCGACACAAAAGCAGACCAAAATTGAGTCAGACTGATTCATTGCTACATGTAGAACAGTAGTACAACATTATTACCGATCATGGTTTACAATATCATGTAGAAAGTAGATTACGATTGGCTTGAAATTTGAATAGTAGCCAACTATTGACACCTATTCTAGTTTTTTTTCGATTCGAGAAAACTAACCCAAAAGGCTAGTAAGACAAAATCTAATTTTATAAGTGGTGTGGATGGGCCAAAATATTTTAGTAATAAAGGTTTTTATACGACAGTATTGAAACATTTAAATGCTACTTCCCAATTTTACCCAAGTACAAGACATTGTAGGCACACCAAATCAGAAGAAATGTCTACAAAGTGACCATAACCTTCTTTAGATAACTTATAATTGTCGAAATCTATGCAAGAGTTCAACACATATGCATCACCTCTTATCACAAAAGTAGCAGCACAGTACCTTTCATATGTTTCCTCCTCGCACGAATTCCCAGAAGATGAAAGCCAATCAAGATCCAAAAAATTTGAACAGCTTGATTCGTCAGACCGTAATTCGGTTATATAACTATGCCGAATATCTGGAAATAATTGCCTGCGAGATATCGTTGGAATGTACCTGTAGAAAAGAAGAAGCATAATCAGACAATATAATTCCATGGAAAAGCAACAGCTATTTCCCCATATTGAACTCTGCTAGAGCTTAACTATAATTTTTACATTCGCATAAAGTCTACGATAATAGCAACTACTCAAAAGAGAGAAAAGGATAGATAAAACCTAAATACCTCAAACAAGAAGTTACAAATTTTTCAGAACAAGACATTTAGGGCCTGTTGGATGAATGGATATAGTTTTCAGCATATCAATTTTGTTTATCACATGGCCATTTTGTATTTGTCTGCGGTGCACGATAAGATGTTTGCAAATGCATTTATGTGGCCACTAAATCATTTTATTCGGGATGTGATAATCACCTCAGTATGCAGAGATACTGTACTGGAAAGCTAAAATAAGTAGGACTTTGGAATAGCTAAAACTCCAACTAATAAAGGACCAGGCACAATTTATCACCACGTTCGAAAGGCCATTAAATCTTAGTTCAACGAAAAAAGGAAAGAAGAAGAACAACAACAACAATAGATGTGGAGTGACAATAGATTGCATATAATGAAGTTCTATGGAAATATATTTAATTCTGGCATATATGAGAAGAAAAAGGACACTAGGAGTTTGTGAACCGAGGTATATATTTTGGAGTTAAACAAAGTCGAATTTGTGAACCACGTAAGTAATATAATAGGTCCAATTGCAGAGACAAGACAAAAAAAATTTGACTGGAATACAAGAGCTTGGCAAATGAATGAAACAACAATGACTGAAGTGATCAACCTTGAATATAAGCTACTTTCGCACGCAGGAATTTCTGGTGCTGAATCAGAAAGCCGTGTGATATCCTCCGCTTGTGATAGTCTTGAAGGTACAGCTGAGTTGAGAGTTTCTCTTTGTCCCACATTACAGGCAGGCACAGGAGTGTTGCTTTCACACAGAATATTGCCATCTGACAGTGACCTTTTGATTAATGACCTGTTTATCGAGAAGCAGGTTGTTCAACACAAGATTTCACATTTATATGCACCTAAGACATATTTGGAAAACTACAATTTCTAGTTGTAGAAAAAGATGAAGTTGAGAACTCAGATGTAAATACCTGGCACTTTCATCAGTTAGGGTTCCCCGCCTTCCAATGTTGTAATGTTGGTCTGAATCTAACTCCCATAATGCTGGTCTGCCCTGTTGGGGTTGGAAGTGCCCCAAGAACCTTCATTATTACAAAAATACAAATCCAAGTAAACAGAGTGTAAGTTGGAATTCGATCCCAGTAAAAAAAGGTTATTCATGAGGAAGAAATTGAACAGATGATTATGCTGTTTGTAATATAGCTAATCTGCACGATAAATTTAATATATACTAACACATTTATAGCATCCTGTTTTTCAGCATCCATATAGGCATTGCTATAGTAACGCTGAAGAGTCCGGATAAACTCTTGAGACTGCGTCGCTGCCTTCCATTGACCTCTTCTTTCAGAGAATATCTACATGGCACCACCAAATGCGTAGTAAATAAACGATCTCAAAAGATAAAGATGTCTGTGAGAATGCATAAATTGTAGAATCACTTGAATGAATAGAGGCCATTTAGAAACAAGTGTTAACAATAGATACATATAGTACCCAATAACTATTCTATCTCCAAGTCCTGTTTTGTATCACAGGAGCCTAAAGTAACTCTTAGAATATCAAGGAGAACCGTAAAATTACAATGTGTCTGCAACAAAGAACTTCCTAAACATCCAAGCTACACTAAGGACATATGAAAGGTAAGACCAAAGTAAGCCCTCTATCATGCGACTGATAGCATATCAAATAGGTGACAACTTTGATGCAAATCATGACAAAGACATTACTGCTATCTACCTTGTTGTGAGCAGCAGAACCACCATACTGCAGAGCAAGTGTATCGCCCATCCTCTCATAGAAATGCATTAATTCATCAGCCAATGGAGCATCTAAACCAATTTTAGGAACATCTATAAGTCCCAAGGCATGAAGCTGGCGACCAAGAGCAGCTAAACCATAGGCATACTGTGCGACATTCGTGCGGTCCAAGCAGTCTATGCAATTTGTTCTGAGGACTCCTTTTTGACACATTAGTGGTTTGACCAAAAAATTCCCATCACTTATAACTTCAATCTCCTGAGTATCATCATCAAGTTCATCAAAGTTCTCATCACTATTTTCTGTATCACATCCTTTATGTGTCTCAACATTCTCTTCTTTATCTTCGCTACACCCATCAGCAGGTGCCACAACATCATCTGTTTTATTGCGATCATCGCATGAATTGTTGACAGTATCTTGCTCTCTGTAACACACCACATGAAAATCATCCATATTGTTAAATGTAAGTGGTAGGGAAAAAGTGGGAACAATTCTTCATATTTTAACCAAAAGTACAAAAAGAAAATATTGAGCATATTTTTGTTTTAAAAGAATAATGATGTTGTTCAATGAACTACTATACCAATTGAAGATCCTAAAGTGTAATTTAAATACTTTACACCTTCAAGTCTTGAAGTTCGGTGACAGTAGTATGTATTATCATGTAATCTAAAAAAGAAAAGAACATCTGGTATAACTGTGATAGAGAATCATTAATAATAATGTTCAGATTGGTTAGATAGTAGTGTGGGGTAAAAAAATACAAAAAAAAAAAAACAAAATAGTATGGAATTTGCTTTTCTGAGAACTTTAATAAATATAAAAAGGAAAAGCCACCTTAAAGCATCGAGAGTTTTCGGATCTGGAGTTATCTGACAATGAAAAAAGTCTGTTAGTTCCAATGCGTATGCCGCCACTTTGCCCAACAATGCCAGCACGTTTGTATCTTTTCTGGATGTATTTTTCACATAAAGGTAGAACATGTCAGTAGCCAGTCATTACTTCAAAATAACAACAATATTGATGAAAGATGTCCAGTAAAAGATGCACGACTTATCACCTTCGCGAATGCTTATTCAGATCCCAGTGCAAAAACATCAAGCGAGCGTCATTCGATAAATCCTTGTTTATAAAATGAATTGCACTTGCAAACTCTGCACAGAGCAGAGATTCACGAGGCTTCTTCTCACGTGTCTGAATAGAATAAATGATAGAACAGAAAATGATATATGTGCAGATTACTAAAAGTGTAAAAGAGCACAAAATATGAAAATATTATGACTATATATCTATATCTCTGCATAAGCTACAAAAGAATAAACAACAGTCTACATAAGCCAACCTTAATTAAGTTCAAAATAATTATTGGGTTTCCATATCTCTTTGCTAAATTGTCAAAGTGAAGCCGGGTTGCTTCATAGTTTGTACCCTTTTTCTGCACTGAAATATTGAGAAAGAAATTAGAGAAATGGTAATCAGAAAGAAAATTTCAAGGCATATCATTAAGAAGATAACAACTACTTGCGACTTACATATAATATCAGGCCGAATATTAAGGCGCGAAGTTTCCTGGGACCAGAAAAGGGGTATTGAACCCCTGTTTTGTACAACAGAGGCAATCTGTGGTGGAATTTCTCCATCTGTATCTTTGAACAGAATCTGTTCTGTTTCAACATCATTGGCCACTCTACCTTTCTCATTAACACCACGTTTCAGATACCTGGCCAAGGAAAGAGATGAAAAATAAAATATGATAATTAGAAATAAAAAGATCTTTATTATGACAATTCCGTGTTAATATCAAGGAATCATCTATTTTTTTAAAAAAATGATGGCACAGTAACCTGGTTCCAGCAAAATGACGTGAGCGCCTAGCAATGAGAGTCAACCAAAAATCCTTGCCAGCTATTGAAAGTTTTGACTGAATATACAAAATAAATGGGTTAATTATAGGATGAACAAAACTACAAGCCAAAAAAAAAGGGAGATAATTATGAAAGGAAGCTGAAAAATGATCGAATTAAAAAATGAAAGAGACAAAGCAGACTGAAACACTACCGCCGGTAGAAATTTGACAGACTAGTTTCCTCCTACAAAAGTTTCTCCAGTAGCAAACGAGTATTTACATAACTATTGTTGTCAAAAGGCACTCACTATTACCGACAGTAACCAACAAGCTAGTCCAACATATCAGATTTAGTTTAGACACTAAAAATGTTAGTCCGTGATGCAGCCCTGCATGGATGTACTAGACAAAAATTCAAACACTCATTCTCAAACATGCCACCCAATTCTATTCTCCAGTACAAGGCCACAATTAGGTCTTGCGTGACAATTGCCGGACGAATGAAAAATAAGTAACAGAAGTTAGAAAAAATATTGCACAATTAAGAAGCGAGTATTGATGTCTCCAATGACAACTATGCAAGAAAGTGGTAACTTTAGGTTTGTTTCATGTCTAGTGCAGATGAATTGTTTTAAAAAAAGTAGCAGATATAGGCACCAAATGGAGTGCTCTTGATAGAAGAATTAGCATCTTGCCTAGTAACATTTCACCTAAAAATCTAAAAAGAGAAAACAAAAACTAGAAGATTTGCAAATAAATAGAAATTCCAATATCCACATACATCACAAAAGCACCACTAAAAATTTCACCTAAAAATTTCACCTGTTTGAAGAAACCATAGACTAAGGCAACCGTCCAATCTGTATTTTTGAGATTGTTTCGTATTCCGCGTGTCAAAAACTCATTCCAAACAAACATTGTTTCATAAAGAGCTGGCCCCGACTGCTTTTCGCATATGTTCTTCTGAAGACTGCGCATGATGTTGTATGAGTAGCTGAAGAAGAAATCTTTTGCGAGATCCACTGTGCACAGCAGCCTCTTGTATCTATGACACCAAAAAACACAGAATTTACGTGAATCCTTTTGAAAAGAAGCAATAAAGAAAAGCAACAAGAAACTGAAAAGAAAATATTATTCGATTATCCAACCAATAAGTTCTACTGTGGAAGGACATAAGAAACCTGAACTTCTCTGTGTACCTCGTACCAAACGAATATTTTACAACAACCTCAAACTGCAAGAAAGTTACCTCGGTACATTTGAAGTAACCGAACTGGCATGTGGATTCCCAAGAAACCATGGTGACTTGGAAATAATAAAAAATGACTTAAAAAATGGTCTAGTTGAAAGAAATTGCAAAGACTTACAGATAATATCGATTCACATTAAATTGCACCTACGGATAAAAGAGACTAAACTGGATAAGGAACTGTAAGATCTCTAACTCGCGAAAATGATTACACACAACACAAATTGAAGTCCTAAATAAGTACAATGTCAGCAAAATTACAGCCACTATGGTGTAATAATATAACAGAAATATAAGTCCACTACAATTTAGATGATTTATTCCTAAAAAGGAATATGAGTTCATTACTATAAAACCCCACAACACAAGAGGACGGCAAGTTTCAAGTTTAGAACTGATTATGGCCTTCATTAGAAGTACACCGGGCATTACTCAATTTTTGCATGCGGAATGGACAAAAGACCTGTTCTCATCCTTAGAATATGCCATATTGGACCGGATGGTAGGACTTGGAATTGTGATAATCTCGCTCTTGGAGACAGTATATACAACATGCCCACAAATTGTACCAATTTTCCTTCTTTTAGTGATGAGTAGCATGTAGTATGGACCCAGGAACTTGACAAAACCTGAGAACAAGAAAAAGTGTAAAAGTGCTTCACTATGAGAAATTCCAGAGAGATCATCTAATTATAAGACATAATCATATAGTTTCCTCTAAAACTGAAGTCAACTTACCAACAATTCCATAGCATTTGGTAACAAGTTTTAGTCCTCCAGTTGCCCTGTTCCCATCATGTATTCTCTTAAGTAAGTCGTAACATTCAGCTTCGGAATACATCGTAGGGTCCTCCCGAATACTCAATTCAGAAGGTTCCAATCTATCGATTGTCAAAACTCTGCATTGCGTTCTACTCTTGTCTCTTCCAATCATATAAAATTTCTGCAAAACAACGGAACGGAAATAAGAATCCGACATGTTAACCTAAAAAACGAAATGAATTGTGCAAATGTCACAGTGATTGTCACGTTTTTATGAAAAAATCAAGGGAGAAACGAACTGTCTATGACATAACCACAAAGCATACTACAGATTACATAAACCATAAGCCATAAATGAACGATTATCACGAAAAGAAAATTAAAACTAACAAAGAGGACATCAAGTAACAGCTATCAGCAGATTATAGAGTAAGATAATCATCAGATATACGAGTAACTTGAGGACACCCTTAGTGATCAAACTGGTAATTACTTCTCACCTATGATCAACTGTTAGATCCTAATTTTTTGAATTACCCGAAGAAAAGATCTATGCTTTCGCTGCTTTAATTGCTAATCATAGATCCAATAACCGTAGAGAAGCACGAGAAACCACAAAATCCACAAAAGATCGCATTTTCACAAGATCAAACGGACAAAACATCCGAGAACATAAACGGAAGGATCGAAATTGAACACAAAGAAGCGACTCCTCACCGATCGCGTCTCGTAAAGCCGAAACTTCTGAAGAAATCCACCACCGGCGCCGCTCTCCGCCGCCATCCGATCCGGATCCCGAGCTCCTCCCCCAACGAAGTCGAATTCCCACCCAAATCAGCAGCTCCTCAGCGGCTGCTTCAGATATAGCATCGCTTCTCCCTCTCCAACTCCTCTAGGACCATACGAAGAAGAAAAAAGAGAGCAAAAGAGGCAAAAGAGCCCCTAACTTGTGATCCCTCGCCAAAAGTTCCCTTTTTTGCGATCAAATAGGGTTCGCGGAGCGATAAAAAGGAAAGAATTCAAATCTTACCCCACTTTTCCTCAAAAAAAACCTCAAAAAATAGGTGGAAAAAAGGGCAAAACCCCCAGATTTGGATCTCCAACGCGAGAATGAGCAGATGAGAAGAGGAGAAGAGATTAAGAAGAGAGAAAAGGGAACGAAATGTAGGAGGCGACGGGAGAACGAAGGGAGACCACAGAGCATGGGCGACGCCTCTGTCCACAAAAACCCCACGCAATGGAGAAAAGACGAATAATTATTTAAAAATTACTAAAAAAAAAAAATATGTCGCAAATATATATATATATATATATATATATATATATATATATATATATATATATATATATATATAATAAATAAAATAAAATTGGTTAATGTTCACGAGCGTATAGGTTCTTATTCATCTTCCATTAAAAAATTATTAAAAAGCCCTTAAGTTTTTATCTCTTTACATAAACTTTTTTAAATTTTATTTTTTTCTGTATATATTCCCCTAGCTGGCTTTTAAAGTAATATTTAAAATCTGCGAGGAGTTGTAAATTATTGGAATTTTGGGGGTGTTTATGTAAGGTAATCATCATCATAATAATTAGTAATTAATAATTAATAATCGTTGTAATTAGCGAGTCCGAACAAAGGGGCGCTTTTCGAGGATGCTGTAAAATTCGGGAAATTCTACGGGATTAGGCATATGTTACGTGCGAGACACTTAAAGTGCCACGTGGCGGTGGGTCCCTCTTTATTTATTTATTTTTATTTTTTTTTTGTCTCTCTCTATTAACTCATTTAACTCATGGGATTACACATAAAGCCAAATTCCCTCCTAAAATTTTATTTTAATTTGAACAAAACAATTTTATTTTGTGTGGCCTTTCTCAAAAGAAAGTGAAGTTCAGATTAAAATAAATTTTTAAATAAATTAGAGTTTACTTAAATATTCTTCTTTTTTTTTTCCGTTGTTCATTTGTAAAGATGTGAAATTAAAATTTATTTAATTTAACTATTTATTTAGTAAAAAATAAATAATATAAAAGCTGAAGATGAGAAATATAGATTAATATTTTATTATTATTATTATTATCGTTTTTTATTTTGGTTTGGAGTGGGCTAAAATAAATTATGCTATTTTAAAGAATTGGAGTTTCAATCGTAAAATTACGATAAATCAAGCAACAAAAAATAAATATTAAAAAATATATTTTATATTGCAATGACTAAAGAAACTTCTCTTTAAGAGCATAATTAATATACTTACTAAAATATTGGAAAAAAAACATCATAATTTAATCCTATTTCACATTACTGGGTGTGAACAACACCCACTAAGTCAATCATGGGATTCCCCAACATATCTTACTCTCAAATAATTAATGATAAAAATATGAACTAAACACAGAATAAACTTTTAGCCTATTTTAAAATAACAATTAAAGTATTTTTTTTTTTTTTAAAAAAAACATCTGATATATTTATTTCCAATCCAACAATTAATAATGCCTCAAAGTTTCTTCAAGCAGTGTAGAAAGTGTTTTGTACACACATGTTTATACTTGGCTTGCAGTTCTTTTCTGGGAGTACAAAGCCCTGCAATGTTTTGTACTTGTGTCCCTGAATCAATTTGGACTCTAAACTTTTAATTGACACATTCAAAATCCTTAAACTTTTAATAGAGTTTTATCCCAGTTCATAAACTTGTCAAAAACATTTTATTACAAAATTATTGCTTACTTTTATAAACTTGTCAATAATATTTTATTACAAAATTAATTATTGCTTGCGGCTAAATCTATCGTATGTTTGTACGCCATATTTTCTATTGATTCTTTATCCAATTGATATTTTTAATTTAACGGCCCAAGTTTTAAATAGAGCAGAGATTGTTATTCAATGGGGTTGTGATTGAAATATATAATGAGATAAATAATTAATAAATATACAGTATGTGAATATATAGATACACTAAGATAAATATTGGAGCACATTAAAAATACAGTAGTTTTAGCAATATATATATATATATATATAGAGAGAGAGAGAGAGAGAGAGAGAGAGAGAGAGAGAACTATGGGGCATGATTGATGAAATAATATAATTTAAGAGAAAAAATTAATTAAATAGATAAATCTAATGGTGAAAAATTTTTAATAATAAGGTACTTTGCGTTTTTAAAAACATCATAGTGGAACTCATATATATATATATATATATATATATATATATATATATATATATATATATATATATATATATATATATGAGTTCGGCTACTATGCTATCGATAGCACTAAATATTTGGTACTGTCAAATTTTTCGTCATTTTGATCATTTTCACTTTTTAGGTCATATTATTTTTCCAATCATTCACTAAACTCTAATAAAAGGCAGTGTTTGGATCGGGAACAAGGACTGGAATAAGGTATTGTTCCAGTCTTGTTTTCTAAACGTGTTTGGTTTGGATGGGAACAGTAATTCTCGTCTCTTTAGAATAAGTTGGTATAAGGCTGAAACTATTGTTCCAGTCTTTTTCTTAGAACAAGTTTGTTCCCAGATGAGAATAAGTTTAATTAAAATAAATATAATTTTAATTATTATATTAACTTTTTAATTAATTTAATATTTTGACTAATCTAATTGTTTTATTAACTAATTATTTAATAATTAGATAATTGATTTATTAATTTATTAAATTATTTATAGTTAATTAAATTATTTATTAACAATGCTCATTATTGTTAATTATTTTATCAATTAATAATTAGGGTTATCTAACAATAGTTAATTAAATAAATTAAATTATTATTTAATTAATATTTTTATATTAATTAATTAGATATAATATTATTATTTTAAAATTATAATTACTCTTATTTCCACTATTCTAATTTAACTATCCAAACACTATTTTTCTTATTTCCAGAAACTACCCAATTTTCATCCAAACACAAAATTAGTCTTATTCCTGCTTATTCCTGAACTTATACCTATTCCTGAAATAAGCAGTTCTAGCTTACACCTGAACCATATGCAGCCTAAGGATCCACTATTATCCTAATCACACTTCTTTTCATTCAATGGTCAAAAATCTAATAGCACCAATAATTTTTTACTATTAATAGCATGGTAGCCTAGTTCTCTCTTTATATATATATATATATATATATATATATATATATATATATATATATATATAGTCTGGCTAGAATACTATCGATAGCACCAAACAATTGGTGCTATCAAGTTTTCAGCCGTTGGATGAAAAAATATGCAGTTGGGATTATAGTGCTCCCCTAAGATTTTTACTATTCAACCAACCACCTAGTAAACCCTAGGGTACCACTATAATCCCAACCGTATATTTTCTCATCCAACGGCTGAAAACTTGATAGCACCAATAGTTTGGTGCTATCGATAGTATTCTAGCCAGACTATATATATATATATATATATATATATATATATATATATATATATATATATATATATATATATATAAAGAGAGAGAAAGAGAGAGAGAGAGAGAGGCTGGAATACTATCGATAGCATCAAATCAATCATTGGTGCTATTAATTTTTTAGCCCTTGAATTAAGGAATGTACGGTTAGAATGATAGTAGTCTTCTAGAGTTTAGTGGGTGGTTGATTGAATAGTAAAAATTCTAAGGGAGCACTATAATTCCAATCGCACATCCTTTTATCCAAGAGCTTCGAATTTGGTAGCACTAATTGCTTGGTGCTATCGATAATATTTCAGCTGGACTATATATATATATATATATATTATATATATATATATATATATATATATATATATATATATATATATATATATATATATAGTAGGACTTGTGTGCTAGTAAGAGTACGAATGCCTCCATGCTCCTAAATCATTTTTGATAATTAAACTGTCAAATCGACGATCAACTCTGTTAAACTTAATATAGCGTATTTAAAATATTTAGAAAATAAATTTTATAATATTTTGATATCATTTAGCTAGTGATCGAAAAGACTCAAAATCAACAGCTGAAAATAAAAACTTCACAAAAAATTATGATATAATATTAAAATTTTTGAGCAGAGATATTGGTCTTATCACACATAGTATAAAAAAATTACAATCAAGCTTTTATCAGATTTTAATACTTAACATCATTAAACTTGCAAACTGCACACATCAACTATTAAAATTTATTGATTTTGAACCCTTTTGATTATTAGATAAATAGTATCGAAACCCACACAATTTATTTTTTAGATTCTTCAAATATACTATATCAAATCTAACGGAGCTAATCGTCGATTTGAAAGATTAATCATCGATAATGACTTTGAAGCACGAAGATCTCTGTGCTCCTAATAACACACAAATTTCTCTCTCTCTCTCTCTCTCTCTCTCTCTCTCTCTCTAATATACTATTCGGCTACTATGCTATGGATTACATCAAGCACTTGATGCTACCAAATTTTTAGCTGCTAAATTTACCCATTTTATTATTTTCACCCATTAGATCATTCTATTTTTTCAACCATCCACCAAACCTAACCACAAATATATTCATCCAAGAGCTAGAAACTTGGTAGCACCAATTGCTTGGTGCTATCGATAGTACTCCAGGCGGACTATATATATATATATATATATATATATATAGAGAGAGAGAGAGAGAGAGAGAGAGAGAGAGAGAGAGAGAGAGAGAGAGAGAGAGAGAGAGTCCGGCTACTATACTATTAATAGTACCAAATTAATGGTGCTATCAAGTTTTCTATCCTTACATCAACCCTTTTGATCATTTTCACCCGTTAGATTTTACTATTTTCCAACCACCTATTAAACCCAAGGGGCCCACTATCATTTCAACCACACATTTTTTAATTTAAGGGTTAAAAACTTAATAGTACTAATGACTTAGGTACTATTAATAGTATTCCAGTCTAGTTATATATATATATATATATATAGAGAGAGAGAGAGAGAGAGAGAGAGAGAGAGAGAGTAAAATTTATATATTTTTAAAAGTACAAATCTAAATATATATATATATATATGATTATGAATTTTTTATCATAAAATTTATATTGAGATTTGTATTATTATAAAGTTAACTAAAAAGAGAAAAAGAAAAAGTAACATGGCATTAATCTCAATACATGGGAAAGAAAAAATAAAATAACATAAATCTCAATACAAATATAATAATAAAAAAATTATAAATATATTTAGACTTATATTTTTAAAAATATCTAAACTCTACTTTCTCATTCTCTCTCTCTCTCTCTCTATATATATATATGGCGTTTATTATCCACCACAATAAATATCATCCACAAATCATATGACACGTGCAACACGTGGTAATTTTCAATTTTTAGGTGGAGTGTCATAGGATTCATGGAGGGTATTTATTATGGTGGATAATAAATGCCTCTTATTATTTCTAACTAGTAATATATAAAGAGTGATTGAAATGTTTTTAATAGCATTATATTATTGGTGTTATTAAAAATAAATAGTTGTATAATTAAAATAATAATAAATTTTTTTAATTTAATAAATAATTAAAAATAATAAAATTTAATAAATAAAAATAATTAAAAAAATTAATTTAAAAATAAAAAAATTAATAGTATTAAATAATAACATAATAATCAAACTCTTACACACACATTCTCTCTCTCTCTCTCTCTCTATATATATAAATATAAAAGAGCAATTTGTGCCTGGCAAATTCTTTGTGGTGAGCAACTCTCTATTTTTTTTTATTTTTTTTTTTTGAAAACAAAAAACATAAAGAGTCAACTCATCATTTTCCTTGATATCGACAAACCACGCAAACCCGAAGAAGCAGATGCTATCGACAAACCACACAAATTGCTCTTTTATATATATATATATATATATATATATATATATATATATATATATGTCCGACTATTATATTTTTATAAGTAAAATTTTTTCGTATTCATAAATTTTCGGCTCTTGGATGAAAAACTGTGCGGTTCGAATTATAGTGGTTCCCTATTATTTATATTATTTCATCAACAATCGAGTAAACCCTAGGGGGACCACTATCATTCTAACCGCACATCCTTTCATCCAAGGACGAAAAAATTATGATTATAAAAAAATTTATAATCATAAGAGTATACTAATACTACGCTATATATATATATATATATATATATATATATATATATATATATATATATATATATATATATATATATATATATATATATAAAAATTCGCTATCTGTTTCATTCATTAAAAAATTAAACTAAGCAATGAAAGTGAGATAACTCGATCTCAAAAAAAAAAAAAAAAAATTGAACTTGTCGGGAAATAGAACAATGAAGGGAGATATTTCTAGAGAAGCGTGTTTCCAGAATAACGATCGAACCCACCAATTTGTTCACCGATCATCTCTAATTGCAAAACGAGACTTTTGACTCAGTTGAGTGCATGTTGGGGATTAGTACTTGTCTGGTGAAAAAATACTTTATTTCTATCGCACAAATCCTCAAACATAAGGCTGCTAGCGTAAATAGATTTTTATGGTACCCACTGGTACCCACTTTTTTCAAATCCGTCTCACATTATGTTCGAGTTCCTCATAGCTCAAACCCTTTGACGCCATTCACATCACGTACCGCGTGTAAGCGCACTCCACAAAAAGATGATCTATAGTTTTAGATTCTGTACCACAAAGCATGCACTGAACGCACCCATCCACCCCTTTTAATGAGATTGTCAGATGTGAGAAGTCGTTTTTTGAGAACTAGTCACACAAAAATATGAATTTTAATCGGTAAACATATATTTCATATTTTTGTAGTGCAGTTGTCTCTTAAACCCCCATCAATAAGCATCGAGTAAGTAGAATTTACTATGAAAATTTCCTTTATATTCCAGCGCCAAAACACTCTGTCTTTCCTTTGTCTGAGTCTAACACCCGTATGTGCCTCTTTGAACTCAAAAATGCGTCTAGTTTCGGAACACCTTCCTAATCCGTACCCTTTTAAAATCTTTTTGCATGTCCACTCATTGCGATCTTGAGCAATCTTTTTTCTCGCCTCAACATGTATAATTACGGAATGAGTTTTATCTGTACTTAAATTCAACTCAATGTGCATGGGCTTGGAAAAAATTATTCAGAATCAAGCATTTTAAGTAAAGTGATCGATATAATAAAATAGGATCCATATATTATGTCTATTTTCTTTGGTTTGAAAAAACAAGATAGTAATGCAGTTATAATGAGTTTTCAAAATAATAAAATTGTCGAGAGGTGAGGTTAGATTTTGCATAAATACTTTATATATATATATATATATAGAGAGAGAGAGAGAGAGAGAGAGAGAGTTCGGCTGGAATACTATCGATAGTATAAAATAATTGGTGCTATCAAATTTTCAGTCGTTGGATGAAAGAATGTATGGTTGAAATTATAGTGATCTCCTAGGATTTTTACTATTCAACCAACCACCCACTAAACAAAATATATATATATATATATAGGGGAATTTGTTATCTCCCTGCTTAGCGGGCTATTCAAGAATAGCCCATTAAGGAAGGGATAACAAATCCCCCTATTAGTGGGAACAAATCGAGAACAACCTTATTTCCATCTTTTTCTTATTTTTTTTTAAAATTTAAATTAAAATGTATAAAATTTTAAATTTAAATTTTTTTTTATTTTATTAATTTTAAAATTTTTAACTTTAATTTTTTATAAATATAAAAATTTTAAATTTTTAAAATTTTAAAATTTTAAAATTTTAAAATTTATACAAATTTTATATATATAAATTTTTATTTTTTTTATAGAAATTTTTTAATTTATACAAATGTAAAAAATTAAAATTTTTGCATCATCTTTTACATATTTTTCGAGATAATTAAAATTTAAATTTTTAAATTTAGAGAAATTTTAAATTTTATAACTTTTTAAATTTGTAACTTTAATTTTTAATAAATTTATAAATTTAATAAATTTTAAAATTTATACAAATTTTAAAATTTTTAACTTTAATTTTTAAAAAAATTAAACGGTATTATTTACTAAAATATAAACTTTAATTTATACAAATATTAATTATTATTTAATTAATATTTTATATTAATTAATTAGGTAAAATATTATTATTTTAAAATTATAATTACTGTTGTTTTTTCACTATTCTCGCTTATTCCAATAAATGAACCAAACACAATTTCAGCTATTTCAGCTATTTATAAGAATAACAGCTTTCCAAACCAAATACTTTTCTTTTTTTATTCCTTACTATTCCGGAATAACAAGCTATCTCGGAATAAAAAAATTTATCCCCAAGCTCATAATTCCCGAACCAAACGGTACCCTAGGTCTAAAAAATTAAAGTTAGCATCGTAACTGTACATTTTCTTAATCCAGTGTCTAAAAAATTGATAGCACCAATAACTTGGTACTATCGATAGTATTCCTGTCTAATTCTCTATATATACATATATAAAGAGAGAGAGAGAAAGAGAGAGAGAGAGAGAGTAGAGCTTATATATATATATATGCTTTTAAAAACACAAGTCTATCCATACTTGTGAATTTTTTATCATTAGATTTGTATTGACATTTGTGTTTTTTATTTTATCCTTCTCTCTTTAGTTGTCTTTACAAAAACATAAATTCCAATACAAATTCAATGGTAAAAAATTCAGAAGTATGAATGGATTTATGCTTTTAAAAACATATAAGCTCTATAATATATATATATATATATATGATGTAAGGAATGAAATTAGTCAAATAAATAGAGCTAACGGTCAAAAATTTACAAGCACTAAGCACTAAGTATTTGGTACTTTTACAAGTACTATAACCGCACTCTCTTTCTCTCTCTCTCCATATATATATATATATATATATATATATATATATATATATATATATATTACCAAATTATAATTTCCTGTTGAAATGTATAGTACCCTACTTCAAATTGTTTCTCCATCTTAATCAAATTTCCAATAAATGAAATTACTACGCACATTATTTTATTTTACATAATATGATTCAAATAAGGATCAGATGCTGAATAGTAATTCATGATGGTGAATTTTTAAAAAAATACATATCAAAAATTGGATTCTCATTCCCGATAAGAATGCAAATAAATCTGAATTGGTGGTACTATCCGGAATGAGCTGACAATTGGGGATGAAAAAGTAAAAAAATAAAATAAATATTTCTAATCTATACCTAACGCAGTCTTAAGGATGTGTTTGAATTAGGATTAACTTAGGTGCCGAATAAGAGAATATTCTCAAATTAACTCAAACAATATTGGAATGCGTGGAAAACTTGCTGTTCTCCCTCCGTACGGATTAGGGAGAACCGCAAGTCCCCCTCCCCCAGTGGTGGGACAAGATTGGATTTCAACCTTATCCCATCATATTTTTTATTTATATTTATATATATATATATATATATATATATATATATATATATATATTTAAAAATTTTAAATTTTAAGATATTTAAATTTATAAAGTTTAAAATTTTTTATTTTTAAAATTTATAAAATTTTTTATTTTCTCTATATACAAGTAAAATATAATTTTTTTTAAAAAAAAATTAATAAATATTTAAAATTAAATATTTAAAATTATTCAAGTAAAATTTTTATTTATTTTTAAAAACTATTATGGTTGAGGACAAAAATGTTATTTTAACCAACTAATATTGTCTATTTTTTTTATTTTCCATCATCGTACTAAATACATATTCTCTTATTTCTGAAATCATACCAAATATTTTTTTACACTAGTTTCGTATTTTATACTTATTTCTGGTATAATTAGTTCTCTTTTTGGTATAATTAGGTCTTTCTTATCTCATTATCAAACACAGTCTAAAAAAAATCATGCAGGAAGTACAATAATCTATTTTTATTTTAATCTATTTCGATTTCATTAAAATCCTATCAAAAAAAATCTTTCGTGATTCGAATGAAGTGGCAAGTAGGAGTAATTTTTTTTTTTTAAAAAAATAATTTTAAATCTGTCTCAACCAACTAAGAAAACGTGGCGGGAGGAGTTGGGACCTTTTTATGTTTCTGTATCTATCTTGTGTTAGCTTAAATAAGTTAGCATTCTACAGTGTGGTGGGAGGTCAAGTCGAATCGAGTTATGTTCGAAATAGCGAAAGAATAAATTGGGTCAAATTATGACCGAAGTGACATGAGACTAATTAAGTCGAGTTACAATCAAGAATCGTAAACATAGTGTTTATATATTTTAAATAAATTAATTATATATTTTTAATAATTTAAATTTTTAAAATTAATGACTAGTAATAATAATCTGACATCTCTGTGCCACGTAAAAATATAGCACCATTTGAAATGGTATAGATGGAAGTAAAGTTCCTAAATAAAATTCAAAAAAAAAAAAAAAAACAAACAAACAAACAAACAAACATGGAGAGTGCTTGAGTGATTGATTAATGAGAAGCAATTAGCTAGCAAGTAGCTGTCAACGTGCCACATGGCATCTCGTGGCTACTAATTGGAAATCAAGGTATCTAATTATTGTTATTCTCGTACATATTTGTGCCACGTGCGCAATTCGTCGCCGACCGTCTGATCACGATCCTGCGGCGATCGACGGCCGAACACTAGTGCCTCGGATTCGTCCGCGTGGCGCGACGCGGGTGGATGAAAGCTTGGATGACGTGGAGGATGATGTGAGCCTGACGTGTCAGGTGGAAGCCACGTCAGAGCGCAACGTGGAGGAATATCCGCTGGTTCCTACGTGGCGATACCGTGGCACCAATAATTGGATGCGTGGAACGCGCCTCTTTTTTCTTTTTCTTTTTTTTAATAAAAAAAATGTCTTGAGGCCACATGTATCGAATTTTCGTTCAATTATTCTTAGTCTATTTTGAAATTTTAGATACAATTTAAATATTAATTTTAATTAAACAAATTTATTCTTATTTTATATTGTTGTCTTTTTTTTCGCCTTTTTAAAATTTTATGTTTTTGGTATTGAATTATAAAATAATCAAATATTGAAAAAAATAAAAACTACTAAACAAGATAGTTTTTGACACTTAAATAAGTGAAATAATTATCTACAAACTATTCAACTTAAAGTACTTGGCTTTCATATTTAGTTTTAAGAAATTGAAGTGATGAAATATCTCTTTTTAAAAAATTTTCATTAGTTAATCTTGATCGGTTCTAAATTTGAAAAGAAATAAAACTTTAGTAGAGAAATAAATTTCACCACTTAAAATATTTTAGGGAGCATCTTTGAAAAATAAATAACTATATTTTTAATAATACATTAACAAAATTTAGCTCTAAAGATGTATCTGAAAAATGAGATAAATCTAAAATAATAAATTTTATTACTAATTTTTTTTAATAATAATAAATATAAAAGTCACTACTTAATTTTGAGAGCTACCATTTGACAAAACATGTGTGTGCGCGCCAGCATGGCACACAAAGGTGGTGACCTGGCTATTGACATGCTTAGCTGGCAGCAGGCATCCAATGGGAGCAAACTAGGTAAAAAGTCAGTAGTATATATATATATATATATATATATATATATATATATATATATATATATATATATATATATATATATATATATACTTGAAAATGTTGACTTGTTTAATCCAAGCTATATGATTTAAAAAAAAAAAAAAAAGAGAGAGAGAAAAAAAATAATGATACATGTTATTTATCTTATTTTTATTTTGTTACCGATGGTTCAAAAAGTCATACTTAATTATCGTAAAATTATCAAAATAAAAAAATTACTTTGCAAAATAAAAATATGAAATAATTATAAATATAGTCTTTTGAACTACATGATGATAAAGTGAAAATAAACTAGCTAAATCACTGATGGACAATTTAAAAGTTAATCAATCATACAGTGTAGAGTTGAAGGGAACACCACACATGGCCTAGTATTTTCCAATCCTTTGTGAGCAAATTAAGACAGAGCCAATAGATTGAGTATGAGCCCTATTATCACATGTGTGAACCTCTAGGTGTTAGCTTTCACTATCTTTCCACATCAAGTCGTTTTCTCGTGTTTCATGCAAATTTAATAGCCAAATTGGTGAGAACAAAATTAATATGGGAGAAATTAACATAAAAAAATAAATTTAAAAAAAAGACACCACATATATATATATATATATATATATATATATATATATATATATATATATATATATATATATATATATATATATATATAACCCACAAACATATTTAATTAATTGAGCTATCGTACTTTTAGATGTGTTTGATTTGCATGAAATTTATAATATCTTTTTAAGGATATTTGGCTAAATGTATGAAGTAATTTAGTTGATAATGTTAGATATACTTGGAATGAAATTTATCTAAAGACACTAATTTTTCATTTTTTGACCGATAGTGTGCATCCTGGTATTAATTAACTAAGATAGTCATAAAATTTTTAATATAGTTTATTCTTTTTTTTTTCCCTCCCCACATGCCGGTTGGTCGGTACTATTTTTCTTTACTCTCTGATCTCATATCTCTCACTCTAATATTAACTTTCTTTGTCTAAATTTAAATATTTTTTCTCTCTCTAGCCATATTCTACTGAGCTCGACTCTACCTCTCTTCCTTATTTATTTAATTATAAACTATTTTTAACCTTTGCTCTTTCTAAAATCTCAACTCTCTCTCACTCTTTTTAATCTCAATTTTTTCTCAAAGTTGGACTCTTCCTCACTTTTTTCTTTCCACATCTCTAATATAAAAAACTCTCTCTTTCTCTCTCAACTTTTTTCTTTTAATTTCAAAATTCTCTCTCCCTCTCCATCTATCTTTCTCTCACTAATCTAAGCTCGAAAAAAAAATATATTAAATGTCTATTTTTATTTATTTCTATTTAGTCATTAATATCTTATTTGATTTAATCTAAAATAATGCTTCATTTCTGCTCACATCTAAAATTATTAACAAAATAAATACGTTAATTTTATATTTTATGCAATCTTAAATAATACATATAATTGTACGAACTAAACACGAAAATTTTACCTTCTTAGTAAAATGATGAGTAGAAATCAAAATCAAATTTTTTGCATGCATTTTAAGATCAAAATTTCGAACATTTATTAGTGGGGCATTTCGAGCGTCCAACTCGACATATGTTTCTCTATTTTCTTGAGAGATCATGAGAAATGTATCTTTAACTAAACCACATATGTAATGTTGAATTAATTTCTTACTTTTAAATTGGAAGATTTGTTCCAAGTGGGGATGTAGCTCAAACGGTAGAGCGCTCGCTTTGCATGCGAGAGGTACGGGGTTCGATACCCTGCGTCTCCAAGGTGGGGTATATATATACCTCTCCTAATTTTTTCTAATTTTTTTCTTCTGTGTCGCTATGATGCTTTATATATATATATATATATATATATATATAGGCTAGAATACTATCGATACTAAGTCATTGGTGCTATCAAATTTTTAGCCGTTAGTGGTTCCCTAGTGTTTACTATGAATAGTAAAAATCTTAGGGGACAACCAACCACCTAGTAAACCCTAGCCTTATTCTATATATATAAAATTTTTCTATTCTCACCTAGTATATATATATATATATATATATATATATATATATATATATATATATGGTTCGATTATTATATTTTTATGCGTAAAATTCTTTCGTACTCATAAGTTTTCGGCTTTTGGAAGAAGAAATGTACAGTTTGAATTATAGTGATTTCCTATGATTTATACTATTTCACCAACAACCCAATAAAATAAATTTTAGGGGAACCATTATCATCCTAACTGCACATTTTTTATTTTTTATTTTTTCTTCAAAACAAGCTAATTTTCTAGGTTGGAAATTAAAATTCAAAAGAGTCGCCGGTAAAATGAATTGAGCTCCTATGCATTTAAAAGTACAAAATTATTGATGCTCGTAGGTTTTTAGCTATCGGATGAAAAAATTGTATGATTAGGATAATAGTGGGCTGCTTGGATTAAGTGAGTAGTTGGTAGAATAGAAAAATTTAAGGATAGATCTAATGGTAGAAAACTTATAAGCACCAAATGCTTGGTCCTTATACAAATATAGTAGTAGGACTTCAGTATTTTTTTTTTTTTTTACTCTAAAAAATAAATAATCATGTTGCCCGAGCCAATTGGGCCTAATGGGCCTGAGTAGGCCCACTAACACTCTTTACCATAACGGGTACAAACTAAGAATGTTCACGGGGCGGATTTAGAGCGGGTTTCAAAAATTTGAATTCAAATCTTATAAAATTCGAATTCGACGAATTTTAAAAATTTATATCCAAATCCGAACATGACGCAAAATTTAAAATCCGAATCCGAATATCCAAACTCGAAATAATTATTTTTTTTTATAATATTTCAAAATATATTATATTAAATTTAAAATTTAAAAATATAAATTTAAATATAATATTATATATATGTATATATATAATTAATTAATTTGAATTCGAATTGAATAAAATATAGTTAAAATTAATATTCAAATTTAAATTTATTTTTTATAGTTATATTTAAAATTATATTCGCTTAATATCGAATAAATTCAATTCTAAAAATTTCGGGTATTCACACATGCTACAAACAATATTCAAGAAACGGAACGGAATCGAAAGGAGGAGAAGTAATGCCGAACCCCGTTTCCTTCGCGAGGGTTCCCCTTTCCTTCTCCTTCTCCACTAGGACGAGGACGATTAATCGCCGGAGCTAGGGCTTTTCTAGGGTTTCCGAACCACCTCATCATCTCTAACCCTAATCCCTCGCCTCTATTCATGCTCCCGACGCTCCTGGATCAGTAGGGAGAGAGAGAGGAGGAGGAGGGGTGGGGAGCGAGAAGCCATGGGGTTCTCATTCAAGCTCGACAAGAAGAAGATCCCGTACCATTCCAAGCCGAAGCACATGGAGGAAGAGCCCGAACCGCCCCGCGGGTGCTCACGTGTTCTCCCCGCGAGGCGCGAGGTAGGCTCTTTTTTTTTTTTTTTTTCTTTTTTTTTTTTTTGGAGCTGATGTAATGGTCGAATTAAGCCCCTTTTTTGAAGTATAGATGTAGATCCTTGAAGAAAAATTAGAATTGATCCTGGTTTTCTTCGTTTGCTAGTGATTTCCGGTGATCATGTAATCTAAAGTTCAAATTTTGATCGATAATATGTTTTTTATAAAGTTCTTAGGTTATTTATTTTGTTTTCTGTTTTTCTTTTAACCATGTCTACCTAGGTTCTGAGAAGATAAAGGAGTTCATAGTTTAATATATTTGCGTAATCTTTTTTTGCTGTGATTTTGCGCACTTATGTTGTTCGGCGATCTCGTTTGCTGAGCAAGCTTAAGGCTTCTGATCAAAATTGACAATTTGGTGCTCGCTCATGCAAATAGAAAATATGAAACCTATTGTGATATAAGAAATATAGTACTCCATGTTTGGTCTCAAGTCTCATGAAGTGTATTCAGAAATCTCCGAAAACCTTTGAACTTTTTGTGTTCTGGAACAAAGATCTCTAAAGTCCGCCGAAGGCAAAAGAATGTTCCGTTGTCGTTTAATTGTGTTACAGTTGGGTCACTTTGTCATTTCCTGTTGTTGGCTTAATCGGTTGCCGCGTCATTCATCTGTGAGGGAAATTGATCGGCAATACCTGTTGTAACATAAACTGAAGTTCAATGTATTGATTGGTTGATTGCAAAAAATAACACTTGGTGACCTCAATGAAATTTCATGTGTGATTTGCTCAATCATACCCCATAGCAAACTCTAGGATAGTCTGTCCTACTCAATTTCTATGTCGAAAAACTGATTTTTTGGACATTTTCAGACATTTCTCTTCTTTTCTCTAAATCTCATCAATATCTTTGTTAGCAGAGGCGCGCAGATTCCATTTTTACCATCTCATTCAGGTCTTTCCATAATTGCTTCTTGTCAACATCAGCTAGCTCACCATGTGGTTTTTATGCTCTAACCACAAATCAGTTTTATTACAATATTTCCATTTTCTGTATTTCCTGTTGTCCCTTGCTTTCTCACCTACCCATAAGTAGTCTTTCTCGAGCATAAGATATTTAGGAAATGTCTAGTATTATATCTGTTATATATGTTATCTACACGTAGGAGATCATATCTTTTAAGTTGCTACTCCCATGCGACTCTTAACTACTTGTTAATTATGTATATGTTCTTCACAATATATATTAGTTGATTTCAACAACTAAAACTTAATAACACGAATCCAGATTTGGTGTCACAAACTAAATGAGGTATGTGTTTACTTCTAGCATATATTAATGTGGAGATTTTTGCCTCCAGTGTAAAGGTATAATGCTGGTAGAGTAGTATAATATACACTTTCACTTTGATGTTGGATTTGATTTTAACACCTGCATCAAGGTTGTTCCTTCCAGTACTAATTACAGTGAGTAATGAGACTACATTTCTAATAAACATATTTGCGATATGTAATATATATTATATTCTAAGAGCGGATGGGGATATTGGTGCCCTTTCCATATTTACTCCTATCTCAACCACCCGTTGTGAGTCTTTGCCATTCATTACCAATTAGATTAGTATTGCATACATCTAAAATTTATCTTCTGATATTATTCTCCTATTCATATTTCTCTCCCACGTAAGGAATCTTGCAGATTAATTCATGATCATGCAACATTTATGAATTTCCTCAACAAGTATAATTTCCATAACATTTCTTTCCCTCACCTCCCATGATCCCCAATTAATGTATATTATATTACAAATAATATTTTAAAAATAATCTTAGTAATGCGCTAATGAATTTTACAAATAATATAATCAATACATGAATTGCATGTGCAATTGTGCTACAATGTTGTGTGTGTGTGTGTGCGTGTGTGTGTAGGAGAGAGAATACTTTTGGAAGCATTGCAAGCCAGTGCTACCATTTTTGCATGGGTCAGTTTGCTTTAATCTGTGCAAGAATACCATGGCAATGAGCTTATTGAAGGGGGTGCACACGAATCTTAGAGAAGATATGACGCATATAAAAGTGGAAGTCCTGGTCTTGTGGTGCTTCCGAAAGCATTCTGTCCAGTCTCTCTCTCCCTCTCTCTCTCTCTCCACACACATACATACACACACATTCACACATATATCTGTCTGCAACACTGCACTACACACATGCGTGCTTGTGTATTCTATTGGTTACATACAGAATGTACTATTCTTTTTAGTCATATCCTCGCTGCACTGTATCGTAACATTTGACAGTGTGCCAAAAGTTTGTATCCTATCATTGCTTTCTTCCATGATATGCAACTGATACTCCAGAGTTCCCTCAGCAGTTCCTCTCAAAAAACATCTCAATTAAATATTGTTAGATTTATTTTTTATTTTGTACGGGTCAATCTTAGCATGTAAAGACATTCTGATTATTGAATAAAGGATTACCTGTATTTGTTCAACGTAGCTTTTTCCAAAGAAATTTGAATGCTTATTTTCTCTGAATTTCATCTATTCTGGTTGTACAGGTTGATGTTGCTGAGACAGCAAAAGACACTTTGCAAGGTATACCTTAGGGAAGGTAGTTTTGGTGGATTTATTGACTCAAACACCACATACACTAAGCTGAACAGCTTCTTTGGCTATTTCCTTTTTTGCAGATTTTGAAGTTTCATTCACATTGAACCTTTTTGAAAAGGGATACCTTATTGGGAAACCGAGTGAGGTCTGTTTACACTATGATTGATCATTTATGGCAATTCTTTCTTTCCCTGCATCTAAATGTGTTACTTACCCTTGGATTGGCTTTGAAACAGTTGGATAGCTCCCAGCCTTCACTTCAAGATTCGAAGTCTTTGCATCCATATGATAGGGCATCAGAGTCTTTGTTTTCTGTAAGTATTGAGCTACTTGATTGCAGGATTAGTTAACTTTCTCTATCTAATGCCGACAATACAGAAGCATTTTTTATCGATTACTTAAAACATGAGAAAGTCAAAATAACCAGCTCCTTATATTTCTAAAAGAAGTCAGCTTTTTTGTAACACTTTGTATTTACTTATTTTAAATTGATTGATATTTCTCCCTGTCTCTTTTGCCAATGAAACATCGACCAGTTTTTGTTTCCTTTATGGCGATAAAGATTTGAATATATTTCATTCTTCACAACGACATGTAATAGTTCTCCTTATTTTTTTTTTTTCCTTTTTTTTTTAAATTTTTTTTTTCTACTCATACAAATGAAGGCAATCGAATCTGGGCAGTTGCCAGGAGATATTCTTGATGACATACCCAGCAAGTTTCATAATGGCACTGTTGTTTGCGAGGTTAGTTATTCTGATATCTTGAAATCAGTGTTCATCCTTGTGATTTCCACGTGCAATTAATCCTCCTGCTGGCAAGTACTTTCTGTCCTAAACTATGGTCCTTTATTATATTTGCTATAACTCTTTAAAAGACAAGTACATGTGTGGTTATGTAAAGCATTGTATAATGGGCTCGATAAACTACTTGCAGGTTGGTGCATTCATAACACATAACACATATATTGTTCTGAATGGATACTTTCTTCTTGATCGAAAAGCACTATGATGTTACACATGTATCAACTCTTGCACGGTGCTTTTCATTATAGTTGTCTTTTCAGGAAGGCACATTATATGTGTCTAACCTTCGACGTGCAATTAAAGCAAAAACTTTACACATATGAGTGTCTAAATAGGATATTTTTACAGTTTTTATTGCTTTAACTATGTGGTGATGTCTCTGTTTAGGTGCGTGATTATAGAAAATTTACATCTGAACAAGGAACTGCTGCCTCTGCTGCTAATGGAGTTCCTATTGTCCATAAAGTGCGGTTACGGATGTCCCTGGAAAATGTTGTTAAAGACATCCCTTTAATATCAGACGATTCTTGGACCTACAGTGATCTAGTAGTGGGTACTTGAGACCTTTACATCTCTATTTTCCAAAGAAATCAAATTTTCTTGCTAAATCTTGAAAATTGTCAATCGTATTGTAGGAAGTGGAGTCTCGTATAGTGAAAGCTCTGCAACCACTACTTTGTTTAGACCCTACTCCGATGTTGGATAGACTTTGTCGCGACCCTGTTGTTTCTAAGGTAAGTAGAAATATTCTAGCATAATGCAACAACTGAATAATGAAAGCAAACATTTTATACAAATTAGTAAATTGTTGTTTCAAATTCATTTTGCAGCTAAATCTTGGTCTTGGAAGGAAGAAAAGACTCCGCCAAACTTCTGAAATGGTCGTCCCATCCTATAATATAGCTAATGCGAAGAAGCATTGTATGGATAGGGCACCAGAAAATGCTAATTTTAAGGTCGGGGATGCTGGATTTCAAACAGGAAATGCCGTACCTCAACAAATTCATGAAAACATGACGTTGCATAATGCCTCAGGTGGGAGCCAAACATTTGGAGTGAATAACTTTTCTCACGAAGCTGCGAGAGCGACTTTACCCTTATCTTCTCAACCCAAGATTCAACAAGTGATCAACTACTCTGGTGCCAATTTTGCTGGAGTCAATGCGGATATTTCTTCATCTCAAAATTTGTTGAGTCATTATGCTGATGTCGTGAATAGTAATGCCCCTCTTCCCATGAAGAGGGAGAACCAAGATGCTCAACTCCCCATGTTGGACGTTAAGAGGCCAAAGCAGGGTTCGGTGGGAATAGATGCTATTCAGCAGCAGCAGCAGCAGCAGCGGCTGCAGCATCAAACAGAGCCCTCACTAGTTGGCATTGGACTGGATATGCAATGGAAAAACCACCAACTCTTGCACCCACACCCACAACTAGAGGTCAAGGGGATCCAGTATCCACCTAATTTGGGCGGTCAGAGATATCCTTCTCCTATAATAAATAATATGCAGAATCAGGATCCAGGGTCATCTTTCTATTTCAATCAGCAGGGTATGAGATTTGCTTCCAGGGAAGAGCAAGCAGATCCAGAAAAGCAAACAGCAAACAACATGCCAGACCAGCAGCAGTCACGCCCTCAACACGTATTGCAGCAACCGCCTGCAAGAAACAATATTCCAAATATTTCACAGTTGCAAAATGTGCGATTTATGAACGAGAAGGATAAAAGGAAGGTGGCGCAAAGCCCGCGTGTCTCTTCGGGGCCCATGGTTCAGTCTCCGGTTTCTTCCAAATCCGGAGAGAGTGGTTCAGTAGGACATTTTGGTGCTGTTGCAACTGCTTCTGCAATGGGATCCCAGAAGGACAGTAATAAATTAACGGTGAACCCTAATGTTGCGGCTATTAATGCCCCTTCAGTGGCTTCGAGTCCCAGTGAGTCTATGCAGCGACAGCACCAGGCCACAGCAGCTGCAAAGAGGAAATCTAATTCTGTAAACAAAACACAAGCAATGAGTGGAGTAGGATCTCCTGCCAGTGTTAGCAACATGACTGCCTCGCTGAATGCCGGGAGCCCATCTGTTGGAGCTGCTCCTGTGGGTGGGGCTGCTCCTGTGCTCGATCAAATAATGCTCGATAGATTTGCGAAAATCGATGCGGTAACACAGAGGTATGCAATATTATTGATGAAAATACAAATAATACTGCTTCATGTTGGTTGGACTGGTAAAGATAGAAGGTTGTAGGTATTGTTTAGCCTAATCCTACAATAAAATGATTTTTTTATGCTGAACTTTTAAAACATAATAACTGCAGGCACAATTGTTGGCTATTTATTTGTGGGTTAAAAATAAGTCCAACTTCCTACCTCGTGACAATAGGCCCAGGAGATTAATAAGTTGAGTTGGGTGAGCCCAATAAGTTGAGTGGGGCTGCGGTTCACGATAGACCTAATAGCAAGAGGCCCAACAATAGAACTAACGTCCTAATGGGTTGAGTTCGGTCGAGATCTGTGGGCGCTGTGTCTGTACGCTTTAGGTGAATTGGTTGCGTATTTCTAACAGCTCGAGCTTTTGGGATTAATGGTTAGCGCTAACGATTCGACAAGTAGTATCAAAGCTAGTGGCACGGGTTCGATTCCCACACTGTGCAGGTGTTGGGGGGAGGGGGGGGATTGTTGGTTATTTATTTATGAGTTAAAAATAGGTCAAACTTCTTGCCAGGAGATTAATAAGTTGAGTGGGGCTGCAGTCCACAATAGACCTAATGACAAGAGGCCCAACAATAGACCTAACGTCCAGGTAGGTTGAGTCCGGTCGATATCCATGGGCGTTGTGTCTGTATGTTTTAAGTGAATTGGTTGCGTATTTTTAACAGCTCAAGCCGATCCGATAACAGTGTGTTTATATAATGCTATCACATAGGCTAAACAAAGACATCTGAACATGGTGTGATTCCACAAGATTTATATGACTTGACCCTATATTTATTACTCACATTTCAAGATACACACTTTTGAATAATAATATAATACTATCACATAGGCTTAACAACGGCATCTGAATTCTGAACATGGTGTGATTCCACAAGATTTATATGACTTGACCCTGTATTTATTTCTCACATTTCAAGATATACACTTTTGAATGTTATTATTTAGAGATGTTTTGGGGAGAAAAACTATTCCATCTCTCAAACATTTGGTGTACTTTTGTGAGATTTACTGCTATGTTGGCCTTTTGCAACCTAACTGTTGTCTTTTGGGCTTTGGGCGTGATGTATATGTGGACTATAATTTTGAATATTAACTATCCTGTGGTAGGAACTTCATCGGAATAACAAGTTACTCGAGTTCTTCTTCATCAGCAACTGATAACACAAAAATAATAATTGCAGCTCATCTATCGGGCCTATCTATACATGGTTTATTCAATCTTATTCTCTATTTGTTTCAGACACCATCTGAACATCAAGAAGAACAAGGTTGACAATTCTCCTGCTAGAAAGCCTCATGCATATGAAAAACTAGAACTCGTAGCCTGTCTCTCTGAATCATTCCTTGCTGGGGACTTCACGGATCCGGCGAGACCAATTTCTAGTTCTCTTTTAGGTAGATCAATCAATACCTGCAAAAAACGGATTATGAAGTTCATGCGTGCCGAACTCATGTATCCAGGTTTGTTGTGGTTGCAGAGTCATAGCTAAAATGCGGCCTTTGTTATAGTAGTTAATCATCAACATATTTTTCTTCTGATTTGTGATGTTTTTGACAGGTGTTCCTGTGAAGCCTCATTACCAATTGGTTATGGAGAAGGCCATTGATGGCACAGTGGGAATGGAGTATGGAGATGTTGAAGATTCCAATCACTCCCATTCCAAGGAATATCCATTCACATTACCCACTATGGTGTGTTCCATTTTTTCACGTAACATCCATTAATATCTATTGGCTAAAAGCCTAAAATGCAAAAGCCCCCTTGGGCATATCACATTTTGTGTTTTACCTCCTTCAATAATCAAAACATACAGAAAACATACTAAAGTTTTCAAATTTTCACCCCTTTCTTTAATGTGATAAAGCACAAGGTTTTCTAATTAATTGAAGTGCAAATCGAGTTCCCACTAAAGTCATTTTCTGTATTTAAGAAAGATCTTTATATACAAATTCTTGTCTAACCTCCGAATTGGTAATTTTGCCAGCTCTATGCAGATCAACTTGCAGCTCAATTTTGTTTACTGGTGGGTATCCTTACGGCCAACTGTTTCATGATATTTTTTAGTTCTAATCCCATCTTAACATATTGAACTCTCTTTAATCTGCATTTTCCAGATGGAGCGAGATGGATATCAGAAAACCGATGATCAAATCCAACCTGTAACTATCCGGCAGATGGCTGCTACCAGCAGTCTAAGTGCACTTCCAGGAATGACATCAGAGAACCCTGCAGCTGAGGCAAAACATCCGGAAGTAGCTTCAAGTCAGTCGGCTAATAATACTGCCCCAATAAACAACAACATTATGGATTCAAATAATATGCGGGCCCTGGCCGCTGGAAATAATCCTCAGGCTCTTGCGATGTCTCAGAATTATCTACCAGGGCCTACGATGCCTGGCAGGCCACAGCAGCAGCTCAATCAACCTCTGCTTCAGCAGCAGTCACTGCAGCAGCAGCAGTCACTGCAGCAGCAGCAACAGATGCAGCAGCAAAATCCGCAGACACAGCAGCAGCAGCAACAACAGCAGCAACTTCAGCTTCCTCAAATCCAGAGATCATCTTCACTGCTATCAACAAATCCACTTGCTCACATGATTGGGCCCAACTCAAATCTCCAAATGGGTGCTAACCTGAGCAAGACCTCCCCCTTGCAGCTTCAGTTGATGCAGCAGCAAGTGCAGCAGCAGCAGACGCAGATGACCAGGAAGGTGATGATGGGGCTGCCCCCCACCATGGGTGCGGGTAACATGGGCCAGAATGTCGTTGGGGTTAGTACGCTCAGTAATGTCATGGGCATGGGGAATGTACGTGGCTTATCCTCTCCGATGGGCCCCATGTCAGGCTTGGGCAACATCGGCCCCAGTCAGATGAACCTGGGAGCTGCATCCAACTTCGGTGCAGGGCTTCGCCCCATAAATCCCGTGCATCAAGCTGCCATAGCTAAGATCAGGATGATGCAACCAAGAGCGACCATGTATGGAACCCAATCTGCTATTCCTAGCTCGCCTGGCCTAACTATGTTGGGCCAAACCCTAAACCGGCCCAACATAAACCCGTTGAACCGGAGCTCTGGTGCAATGCCCCCCATGGGTCCACCTAAGATCACAGGAACTAATTATTACTTTGCCTCACAGCTGCAGCAGCAGCAGCAGCAGCAGCAGCAGCAGCAGCAGCAGCAGCAGCTTCAGCAGCAGCTGCAGCAACAGCAGCAGCAGCAGCAACAGCAAATAAGCTCTCCTATGCAGCAGGCCCCAGTCGGCTCGCCACATGTTGTGGGATCTCCGCAGGTGGTGGGCTCTCCGCAGGCAACGATGATGCCACAGCAGCAACAGCAGCAGATAAGCCCGCAACAAATGGGCCAGCAAATGGGTCAGCAAGTGGGCCAACATACCACAATGAGTCCCCAGCAGTTGAGCTCGGGTGCTTTGCAGCAGCAGATTAATAACGGAGGCAATGCTGGAGCTACGCCAGCTAGCCCGCAGCTGAGCTCCCAAACTCACGGTTCGGTTGGTAGCATCACGAGCTCTCCAATGGAGCAGCTGCAGGGTGCAAACAAGGTTGGTTCTGCAGCCAATATTTAGTGAAGTGTATCGTTGATTGAAGATGCTGCATAGGAAAGTTTAGTTATTTGATTTACTTGCGATCGAGAAGAAGGATCGATCTTGGCAAGTTCTTCGCTTACACAGTAGCTGCACATGATATATAAGGCTCGGCTGTTCTAACATAATTTTCGGTTGCACCACAAAGTAATTGATGTTTTAATAATGATTATATATTTATGTTTGCTGTGCATTATGTAAATTGGATTGGTAATTTTGTAATCTTTAGTTTGTATTTATGTACCATGCATTGTTTTATGGGAATAAAATATGTGTAGAATATTTTTCTGAGATAATGGAGTTTCTGATCTGTTCATAGGGTGGAATGTACTATCCAAATTATCCTATCCTAGTAAATTGATTTGAGATTATCAAGTAAGATTCAGCCAAGCTCAGTATTATTATATACTCAAAAACCTTAGATTGGATTCAGCTAACATGAGATTAGCTTCTATGCTGTGGTTGAAGTTGCTGAGACTACAAATACCCAAATCTCTGTCTAGAGTTTAGACCCCGCCGCTTAGTAGAAAATTCTATGCAGCCAGATATTCTTATTGAAACCGCGTAGAATGACCTGAATTTCATTGTGTGCAGATTAGCTTGCAGTTCAAAGTGCACTGTTGTGGGGGGTTGAGTAGGGAGAAACCCTTTTGTATTGATGGATATCTAATCTATGCTTTTCTGTTTTTCTATAAAATTAGGGATATTATTATATTTTAATCGATTCATTGCAATCTACGTGACATTATATTACTAAACAAAACGAGTAGATTTGCATGGAATTCCAAGTAAAATATTTCTGAAAAGAGATTATAATATATAGGACACCACCTATATATATATGTAAATTTTCCCCTTCAGCTGGAGATCAACATAAGCAATGCAAAAAGTAAAGCTCTGAAATGTGATTTCACCAAAATTCGTGAAGTGAGTTATTTTACACGTTCATGTACTTCAGTTTCTGCGCGATCACTTTCTTTTACACTTAAAATTCAAACCAAACAACTGGAAATAGTCAAAAGTGTACATGTCTAAGGATTCCAAGTATACAGTGAAATGTTTTTTAAATTTTTCAGTAAGACTATATATAGAAAACATAAAATCAATTTACTGTGATAGGTGTAACTTACGCAAATTTATTTACATAAGTAAATAGAATAAATAATATTATTTACGTAACTTAATATTTCTTAATTCCTAAATAGCAATGATTTAATACCAGATTCAGCCGTGATCCAGTTTATAAAGCGATTCTGTTCAACCCTTCCAACAAGATAAATTAAATACTACTTTGAACGGGTGGACCGGTCGGATTTTAATCAAATTTTATCTGAGTCATATTAAAATTCCACAGCGTAAATTCAGGTCAGATTTTAATCAAATTTTATCTGAGTAATATTAAAAT